>JAGFZM010000149.1:149175-205794 GCA_017657215.1 Limnothrissa miodon
AACATGTTAGGCGGAACTATAAAGCAGGTGGCACGATTTGATTGGACTAGCAGTTGGTGACGAAGCTCTCGAGTCTTCCTGGTAGAACTTACGCTTAGAGCTTTCATTTCTTTTGTATAAGGAAATAACTGAACATACTGTTCACACCATAGACTGTCTAATAACCTGGACAGAGTATCAGCCGGGAAAATTGAAGCACCTGGAAGTCTAGTCGCCCCCTGGTGGCCGGCTGCAGTACAAGTTATAACCCCGCGCATTCCCATGCATCTCTATGGCCAAGTAGGCAATTTTCTGTGCTGCTTTTCACCTTTAAAATGATCATGAACCAATGAATATTTTATTTGAAAAAATACTTTTCCTAGTCCTTTAAACTGAAACAGGCCTCGTTCAGTCGAAAAAATTATCTTATAGAATGTTATTATAAATAAAAATGAATCATTCATCACCGCTGTTGCGGCAAATCACCGTGTTCCCTGTCTGTGATGAAGTTCGGGCGTAAGTTTCTGCTGAGCTGCATCGGGGTGTTTCACCGGCAATTTGTCAGTTAGTTTGTATCGGTTCTTCGTCATATACAGTTATATTTTTAATCAGATTGACCTGTTGTGCAGTTGTTTGTACTACAGATACTCAGCACAGAGTTCGTTGCAGTTTTTCCAGTAAGTGAATCTTTCACGTTAACACAGCTAATAGATTTCAGTGAAACTACTGACAAATCAAAGGTGTATTGCCATATGATAAAAATCATGACGTGATATCTGTAGTCATAAATCAGGGCAGAGCAATAATCAAACACCTGAAGTGAAAACCAGAAGTCTGTGACATAGTCTGTGCTACTTTGGATCTAAATGTGTTCATGCTGTTATTGTTCATCAAAATATAGTATAACATGCTGTATATTTTTTATTTTAACCCATGTTGTTATTGTCCCACTTTTGGGACATAAAGGCCTTCATTTTCAGTCTTAAGCGCAATTGTCTTTGGGGGCAGTCTCAGCGCAAAAAGCTATATTGCCTGCTGAAAAAGGGAACATTGCGCTTGCCGCATAGTTCAAATGGGCTGTCTTAAATGAGTGAATTATTCATGGGTGTGTTTGGGGCGTAGCATGTAAACCAATAAGAGTTCCCACTCTCATCCCCTTTAAAAGTCCGGCGCACTGTTCAATGTCGTATTATGTATTATGATGGCAGATTATACTTGGCGAAATGTTTTCATGTGAAGAAAATGTGCGCGAGGTGAAGGCACGGGAGATTTACAGTAAATATAACCAAAATCTTAACTTAAATTATGTTCTGGTGGTGTAGCCTAATGTACTTTCTTGTTTCTTGACAATCTCGCTTTAAAAGTGTATTTACATCCCTATGTTTCCACCACTGGGCAAATAGCCCATCAGTTACTTGTTATTAATTCTCAGTGCTTACTGCAATCAACTAAGGTTTGCAAATATTATATAATTTAAAAAAATAACCATGGTGTGATGTATGATGTACATTTGAATTTTATATTTCGAGGACTCCATATGCGCTGCTGCATGCTCCTGCTGATCCTGAGCGTGTGCCTGCACTCTTCCATATCCCAAAGCACCACAGGCCCATAAAATAGCCTTTGAACTGTGGTAAATTATGTGATAAATTATGTGGTAAATTATAATATGAGTATGGGAAGTTAGTGTAAATATCACTATAGTATAAAAGCATGAAATTGTCATAAAGGAGAAGAAAATATCACATGAATACGTGGGAGAGCACTGGAAGGCAACCAAGGTTTAAACTGGCCTGTTTTTAAAGCTTCATTTGTCAGCATAAATTAGATAAGAGACAAGCAGGAATGAACAAAACTGGAAGGCTTACAGAGAGTCTGTGCATATGATACAGACCCAACCTGGGTCATACAGAGTAGTACATTGTCTGAGTATAGCAAATATTCTACTTAATTGCCTAAAAATAATGGGAAGGGAACCTATTTCGTGACAATTTCATAAGATTAGAGAAAAACAGACCACTTTAGCAGACTATGATATCACTAGTTGCCATATAATCCAGATTGATTTGTCTGTACGAAAAAGAGATAAGAACCTATGCAACAATAGCTACCCCTGGAGGCCGAAAACATAGGCTCAAATGGGGAAGAATTATACAATTGTGCCCCAAGGGGCTGATGACCCCACTACAGCTTACAGAATGTAAATTTGTTGTCCACCAATAAAACTGTTTAGAAATGATGTAAGCAATTCTGATTGGCTAATTAAACAATTATCTAAATGAACTTTGGGAGGCCCTTGAAAATGGTTTAAAATAACATTCCCAGCAAGGGAGCCCTCAGACTTCTGCTAGAGTGTCCCCAGGGAACAAGACAGCAGCATCAAGGTTTATCTCAACTTTGCCTTTCCACTTGGTAATCGCACGGCACGGTATTATAGTCTTTGAGGGTGCATTGGTTGCATGTTATGTGCATTAATGTCTAGGTTTGTAGGGGAAGTTTTAAGCACGAAGCTGCTGCCTGATGTTGGTTTGTGCTGTGGGTTATCATTGTGAATAAAGGAATCAATTGTCAACTGCAGCTTCAGCTCTTCAGAATGGTATTTTTCACTGCAAGAAAATCCACGACAGAACAATGCATGAATGATTCCTAACCAGTTTTTTTCTGGTCAGTGGCGAATTCACTTTTACTTCTTGTAAAATAGCAAATTTGGTCACAGAAGGGTTTATTGCCAGTATGCAACTCATACCATGCCACCACAAATCTCAATTATGTAGAGACTTGCCATATCATTCAAAAAGTAGCCTACGGCACAGAGAATCATTTATTGTGCTCACCTGTCTTGTTTATTTGCTTACCTAACTGTTATATTAGTAAATCATAGTTTCAAGATTTATTTGTTCCACTGCAGTATAGCATAGCAGAGAGTATCACAGTGAAAGTGAAGGTTCTTTGATACAGAGTGTATTGACTGTTACATCCTCTTTGATTTGTGTAGTAGATGTGGGACTATTGATTGTTAAATTCTCTTTTATTTGTATATTTTGACTGATACAGAGTGTATTGATTTGCAGTATGGCATAGCAGAGAGTTTTCATTGGGGTGGGAGAGTAATACATTCTATTTAAAAATTATTTTATAATTGTTCATTTGTTCATTGTTATTAATATTTTCTTAAAGTATCCACAAAGTGTTCTTGTCTTTATCACTAGTTTACAGGCCTTCTGAAATTGATTGGACAGAATAGCCCAATATGATTGCAGTGAATTTACCAACATCATTTCCCTTTTATATTCAACCAGCAGCTGGAAACAGATCACTTATCTCCTTCGGAGGATGAGGAGGACCCCACCAAATCCACAGGCAAAAAGACACACTCATTACAAAAAAAAACAATAAATTAATGGTTTATAATTGGACCAGCTTTTGAAAGATGGTGTATTTGTCTCCATAACCAGTATTTGTATGGTTCTCCCTGGGTGTCAAGAAAAGAATTCTCGCAACATTCCAAATCCGTTTAAGAGATTTTTGCACTAATCACTAAGGGCGGAATTCTCCGATAAGCGCGTAAGTCTGTTTTTGCGCAATTTCATTTACGCGTCTTTGTACTGCGCGCATTCTCCTCTTTCGACACCTGCTCCTCCCACAGCGCTTAAAGTCCAAATCGAGGCGTGTTTACGAAAGGGGCAGTATTAACCTTAAAGGTCTCATTCCATAGTATTTTCATTAATTTTGTGGTGGTCTCTTGTCTAAAATAATGTCATGAGAGTTGGTTTCGACAAAAAATATGCTGTGGTTGTCTTGTTTCAAGCTATTTTAGTTGAACACGAGAGCAGGGATAGCTCGATTTAGGATTTAGGTGAAAACGAGAGCAGGGATAGCTCGAGAGGATTCTTATGAATATTAATGATATGCAAATGTTTCGCCTCTGATTGGCTAACAACACTGTGACGCTCCCTCTAGTGGGTCTGTCTGCAGGCAGCCTAACGTTTCTTGAGAGCGAGTTAACTGCATAGCTAATGTTCAAATTGACGTACTTTTGTACGGCTTTTCCGATTCGCTCGTTTTTCCCAGCAGTTTTCTATCACAGGCGAATACAGACTACAAGGGTAGGAGAGCATTTTGAAGTTGAGCATAAAAGTACAACTTGGGCTGACCTATGGTAATGTAAAAACATCAAGTCTTAAACGGTTTATTTTGGAAGGAGACCTTTAAAATAGAGGGCAGTCTCAGTGCCAATGTCGTGGATTGTGGCTATCAGGAAAACATGGAATAAGGACTTTCGGATTAACCATGAAAATGCCGTTGTAGTCAACAGAAAACGCCAACCATGACTTTAAATTGGAGTAGGCATATTATTATATCACATGACAATATTAAGCGTCTGTGCCTATGGGCTAAGCTATCAACTCAAAGTAAGACCACAAATCAATGAACACATTGACATAGTATTTCAACCACCGCAAAACGTTTGCAATTGAACAATACAATTTCATTGAATTAATAAACTGTACGCAATGACAAAAATAAGAATTAAATAATTTAGCACTTGTTAACCAGCGAAAAACATTTAAAATGTGCTCCTTCTACCTTAGAGCTCTCTAGAACAACCCAGATCCCAGAATCGCTTGTGACCATGATGATCACCGCTTGATGATCACCAAACCGATAAATGTGAGGTTGTCTGCGTGCTTCTCTCGTTCCCACTGAAGCAAGGCAGTGCAGGACTAGCATTTTGGTTTTAATTTTTGAGAACATGGTAGAAATATCGTAGTACTCTCTTATTTTAATTGAACAATATTTAAAACAGGAGACAGACGAGGATTATAAAAAAAAAAAACAGTAATAGAGTTGATGATTTTGTCTGATAATTTCTTGTGGTTGTGTTAAATGTAGTGTAGAAAGTGTAGAAATGTAATATACAATGTCTCGAACATTGGCATGTTCAAAATCGGCCGTGACCGACATCAAACGCAATATACTATTTCACCATATAGTGGCGCTTGACCTTAATACAGCCCTCAAAGGTGCGTAACAGTAAAAAGACTTAAAGCCTCTATGTGTAGGATCGTATCATAATTCCCCATCTATCTGCGAAGTGGTATACTGCATACGTTTGAATAAAATGTATTAGCCCTCCCCTTCCCACAATCCTAATTTCTTGCTACGGAGGCCCAACGTTCGCTCGCTCGCTCTTATCTCAGTTTCTGCTACTCAGTCTCTGAGCGGAAACGCGGAAGGCGGAGCTGAATATACGATACTGCTCTCCCCTACAAGAACCCGTACTTTTGAAAATGGCGGCGCAAAATGGATATTCTTCTTTGGTCCCCAGCCATATCTATATATAAATGGAAATTACCAAGTTTACCGGAACACTACAATTTATTCATGGAGGTAATTACCATCGTTTTACATTATATTTTTAAAATAAAAAATATATTTTTAATAAAAGACGAAGATAAATAGAAGATAAATCCTACACATAGAGGCTTTAAGTCAGGAGGAGAATACGCCTAAGGAAACTTTCCATGAGGAACGCCCTGGTTTCAGGGTTGCTCCGCCTAGACCGCGCAACTGGGCTTTTGGCGCGCAAGTGACTGATTTGAGCCTATGGCAGAATGCGCGCAGGCTTTTAAATATTGTTCAATTAAAATAAGAGAGTACGACGATATTTCTACCATGTTCTCAAAAATTAAAACCAAAATGCTAGTCCTGCACTGCCTTGCTTGAGTGGGAACGAGAGAAGCACGCAGACAGCCACACATTTATCGGTTTGTCCTGCGAGTATGACTCACACTCACAGACACCCCACTCTGCGCTTTGTTTGGACCGTGAGGCCTTTGGAGCAAATCAGCTATGCTTTCGCAGCAATGATCCACTAAACCGGGCGGTGATCATCAAGGTCAAGCGATTCTGGGATCTGGGTTGTTCTAAGGTAGAAGGAGCACATTTTAAATGTTTTTCGCTGGTTAACAAGTGCTAAATTATTTATTTCTTATTTTTGTCATTGCGTACAGTTTATTAATTCAATGAAATTGTATTATTCAATTGTATTTGCAAACGTTTTGCGGTGGTTGAAATACTATGTCAATGTATTAAAGGTCTCCTTCCAAAATAAACTGTTTAAGACTTGATGTTTTTACATTACCATAGGTCAGCCCAAGTTGTACTTCTATGCTCAACATCAAAATGCTCTCCTCCCCCTGTAGTCTGTATTCGCCTGTGATAGAAAATTGCCGGGAAAAATGAGCGAATCGGAAAAGCTGTACAAATGTACGTCAATTTGAACATTAGCTATCCAGTTAACCCGTCCTCAAGAAAACGTTATGCTGCCTGCAGACAGACCCACTAGAGGGAGCGTCACAGTGTTGTTAGCCAATCAGAGGCGATACATTTGCATATCATTAATATTCATAAGAATCCTCTCGAGCTATCCCTGCTCTCGTTTTCACCTAACTAAAATAGCTTGAAACAAGACAACCACAGCATATTTTTTGTCGAAACCAACTCTCATGACATTATTTTAGACAAGAGACCACCACAAAATTAATTAAAATACGATGGAATGAGACCTTTAGTTGATTTGTGGTCTTACTTTGAGTTGATAGCTTAGCCCATAGGCACAGACGCTTAATATTGTCATGTGATATGCCTATTCCAATTTAAAGTCATGGTTGGCGTTTTCTGTTGACTACAACGGCATTTTCATGGTTAATCCGAAAGTCCTTGTTCCATGTTTTCCTGATAAATCCACGATCCGCGACATTGGCACTGAGACTGCCCTCTATTTTGGGTTAATACTGCCCCTCTCGTAAACACGCCTCGTTTTGGACTTTAAGTGCTGTGGGAGGAGCAGGTGTCGAAAGAGGAGAATGCGCACAGTACAAAGGCGTGTAAATGAAATCGCGCAAAAACAGACTTACACGCTTATCGGCTGTATTAAGGTCAAGCGCCACTATATGGTGAAATAGTATATTGCGTTTGATGTCGGTCACGGCCGATTTTGAACATGCCAATGTTCGAGACATTGTATATTACATTTCTACACTACATTTAACACAACCACAAGAAATTATCAGACAAAATCATCAACTCTGTTACTATATTTTTATAATCCTCGTCTGTCTCCTGTTTTAAATATTGTTCAGTTAAAATAAGAGAGTACAACGATATTTCTACCATGTTCTCAAAAATTAAAACCAAAATGCTAGTCCTGCACTGCCTTGCTTGAGTGGGAACGAGAGAAGCACGCAGACAGCCACACATTTATCGGTTTGTCCTGCGAGTATGACCCCACTCAGCGCTTTGTTTGGACCGTGAGGCCTTTGGAGAAAATCAGCTATGCTTTCGCAGCAATGATCCACTAAACCGGGCGGTGATCATCAAGGTCACAAGCGATTCTGGGATCTGGGTTATTCCAGGGAGTTCTACTGCATAATCTTAAATCACACAATGGATTTCGTAGTATTTTGAGAAGTGCACAATTTCGAAATGACATCACTTTCAATGAGATCGTTTTTTGTGTGTGACTACAATCTTATCTTTATCGCTGGTTAAGAAGTGCTAAATTAATTATTTCTTATTTTTGTCATTGAGTACAGTTTATGAATTCAATGAAATTGTATTGTTCAGTTGTATTCTGTATTCATGAAATATTATGTCAATGTGTTAATTGATTTGTGGTCTTACTTTGACTTTGATAGCTTAGCTGACAGGCACAGATGTTTAATCTTGTCATGTGATATGCCTATTCCAATTTAAAGTCATGGTTTGCACTTTCTGTCGACTACAACTGCTTTTTCATGGTTAATCTAAAGTGGAGAATACGCGCAGTTCAAAGGCGCTTAAATTAAATCACGTAAAAACAGACTTGCGCGCTTATCGGAGAATTCCGCCCTAAATGTACCATATCTTGTGAACAGTATGCGATATTCACAGAAACTTTGTACCTCTACATAGCACACAAGATTCTAATTTTTTCATACACTCTATATTTTTTTCTAAATTAAATACCCAGTTCTTGTTACACTAATGGTAAAGATTGCCCCTAGTGGCAAATTTGTCACCAAAAGTTCATTAGAAGTGTGCAATTACTGTTCATTTTTTTTTTTGCAAATCAATAGCAAACACATTCGCCATAAATTCATAATTATTGCCAGGGCATTGCCACAGCTTTACGGGGTTCCCACACCTTGGTTAACATCAAATTCAAGGACCTTTCAAGGACTTTCCAGGACCAATTTTCTCAAATTCAAGGACCACACGGGGCAGCATTACCTACTGCTTACCTACAGCGGGTTGCCAACTTCAGTCAGTTGGCTGAAATGAGTAGGCTTTTCCAACATTTGCAATGATTTATTTGAACTATTATTGTCATTATTTTTGTCTACCTGACTCTCTGTGGTAGTTTTAAGTTTGCTTTGTCAATTAATTAGTTCTTTATCATTTCACAGAAAGATTTGCATGGGGGTCTGTGATCTGCCCTCCCCCAGAAAATTTTAAAATGTCCTAAAATGTCCTTTCCTGCATTCAAGTGAATTTAAATAAGTTACAGCTTACTTAACAGAGGTAGGCTAAACTAGCGAGACAGCTTCAGAGCACCCAAATAGTCAAAGATTTTTTTTGCGCCTTTGCCCATTGATCAGCCCAGGTTACTGAACACAAGCTATATTATTTTGCTCTTTAGGTTGTGCTTCGCTATATGGAACTAGGGGCCTACCCTCAAAAATATTTTAAAAAGTAGATGCCTTCTGCATTATGATGCATTTGAGGGAGTTGACTTTTATCTGAAGACTTCAGTATTGAGCATGTATTCAGGCCCTCAGTATTGAGCTTTTTTTTCTTTTTTAAATCACCTTGTACCCTACTCTGTACCATGCATAAAGGTGAAAAGTTTCTTTCATATATCATATCAGTGCAGAGCTTTTCAATCATCAACCAGGGAACATGCATTTTTCAGTTATGCACCAATTGAAACAACACTTGTCATTCGGGATAAGAAGCCATATAACCTGCAGTCAACAGTCTACAGCTGTAGACTGTGAGATATTATTAGATCTTCTCATTAAGCCTCTCATAGGCAACTCTTAGGCTCTTGTAAACAGATTTCCTGTAGCCTACATGTGAACAGGAAATACAAGAATGAAGTACTAAATAAACCAATGAACTCCAATGAATGCCAATAAAATCTGTTGAACAAACAAACTTCACTGAAATTAAAAATCAGTGTAGCACCTGCAGAATTTATGTAATTTTAAAAGAACTGGAGAACTGACGCATGTAAAATTGATGCGAGACTGCCAGACCACCAAAAATATTCAAAAACTTTCAAGGACTGTGTCTTTTTATGCCTATTTTCAAAAACTTTCCAGGGCCTTGAACTTTTTTTTTTCAAAATCACAAACTTTCAAGGATTTCAAGGACCCGTGGGAACCCTAGCTTTAGCACTAGCGGCTGACCATGGCAAACTTGTGGCAAACTTATTCTGGCAAACTAAATTGTTCGCCACAAATAAACCAAAAGTTTACTGCAAACTTGCGGCAACTATTTTATTTTTGTAGGGGTCAAGTTGCAAGCAAACCTTCTCGACTTAGCTTCCGCATCTCTGCCTTGAGAACTTCACCATCCTGCTAATTGTGGAAAGACCTGATATTTTTTATATCTATTCCTGCCCTCAAAGTTTTTCTTCCTTCTGCTTTTCTTTAGCCAAAGTGATATTCTTATAAAAATTAGCATTTGTAGCAGCAATTTTTGGTGCTCTATGCTGTCCTCCACATTACCTACAAAGTCTTCAATGGGTTCAGGCATATTTCAACTCCAGGACAGTGTGGGCAATACTTTATAGACCTTTGAGGTGTGCAGTTAATGGCTGAGACCATATTTGTAAGGTGAAATTTCCAAAACAACTTACAGTCATTGCTTACAGTCACTACTTTACAGTTACAGGCATAGTTTTCTGAAGGGCTTCCACAGCACAATACAACAGCCTACAATAAACATTAAATGGCAACCATGTTTCTCTTCTTTACATTTACTTGACCACCTGCCTTTAATAAAATATTGCTTTCTTTAGCTATTTCTACTTCCTGTGTCACAGTGTGTATTAAAGAAATAGGAACACGTAATACAGACCAAGGAAGACAAACGTCTCGGCCTAAGTGAACTTCAATATCTTTCTCTGGTTGTCATACTTCCTAAACAGTCTTAAAAATGGATGTTGGAAGAGCAGGTTTTCACTGACTTTACAGTGCAACATGCAAGCTATCCCCTGCCGCTTGGAGTGTGGCTAAAGACACGAAAAGTTATATTTATCACTACAATAGGCCCATGTATTGTCATATTCGTTATCATAACAATAGATGTATATAATACTTGTTTTTAAATAGGCTATCAGCTAGTCCTTAGTGTTTTTTCGCCTGCATTTATATCAATGTAACAGATGCCAGCTAGCCTAGCTGTGCGAGTAGACCGTTAGTAAAGCTTCCCTCCCGACACTTCAAAGAGCGTCCTAGTCAAATGACTGGGAGCCTGGGCTTTTTGGTCAACTGGTTAGGGCACTCGTCCTATGTGGTTGCCGTGTTGTTGTGAGGTCATGGGTTCGAGCGTGGGGCTGGACTGCTTAAATCTGGCTTTGGAGGGGTTTTTTTTCTTATATTTGGAGTTTATATTTACATTATAGATGTTTGACATCTCTTCACCTTAAACTTTTGGGTCCAGTCTAGCATCCATTTGCTTTGACTAGAACTAGGCTACAAAATACAATGACTAGTAGGCTATGTGCATTAAAGGCCATGGCCAGAGAATGGTTTTATTTGATGAACAATGCAATAAAGAGAGGAGAGTCAGTTTTACATTCATAGCCTAGACGAGCATGCCCCTGTGTCTCTGTGTGTGATCTAGTGAAATCTGAGTGTGATTTACTATGCCTTATAATCTGCCCGATTTAGGCTAGGACAAGCTGTCCATTCTTTACTTTTTTTTTCTTAAATAGGGCCTTTGCACAGTAGTAACCTGCTCCAGTAAATATTTTCCGTGTCTGGGTAACACCAAACATTCTCTTGGGGTTATGAGACGCACTAACAGCTGGGTGGGAGATTTGTGCGGAAGTGTAAGTAGGCTACAAAATTAAAACGGCAGCCTACAACGTCATCAGGAACAACGGAAATCGTCAGGCTATAGCCCGTACATCTACAGAAATTACACTACAAGGACAACATCGTTTAAAATACAATCTCGGCTCTAACTCAATTCAGTCACAGAGGAAATAAATTCAGTCACAAAGGTCTAATGTCTGCAAGTTCTGCATTTAGTGATGACAAAGGTGGTTCTAATATTGGAGAGCCGGAGTATGGACATGATCCTGCGAGCGGTGGGATTTTCTCATCTGATTACAAGAGGTAACGTTAGGCTAAACACATACATCGTCAATGTGTTAAATTCATGTGTGTCGTTAGAATGTACACGCATGGTATTCTACAACATTTATGGTCGACAGAACGGTTTACTGTAGTCCCTGTTTCGTGGTAAATAACAATCAAATCAGTGAGACTTTTACAAGATGCAAATGATACACTTCGTCATCGAGATTTCGTTGACGGACTCGGTTCTGCTCCATACTGCATGGATGCAGGGTTCATGGTTTTTAAATAGGTTTTAGATATACATTTAAATATACGTCAAACGTTAGACACATTGATGACATTAACAATTTAAGTCATCTTTGTAGCAAGTTAGCTTACTCAGACAAGAATTCTTTCAGTACCGCTTTGTGGACAGCGCCATTAAGGGCCGTCGAGATTGTCATTTCTGATTAGGCCAACGTTAGACATATTTCACTCTGTATGGTGATAGTCATAAGCTGCTACAGAAACAAAACAATAGTGGTCGTGGGATGTCGAATATTCGATTCTGAGTTTTTGTCGCTATTAGTAGTGGCGCAAACATGCTCCAGTGATTTTAGGGTTGTTGTGGTGTATGGATTCCACCGTTTCACCGTAATTTGTTGCACCAACAGAGGGAGCCCTTGAAGGAGAAGCCCGGTGTGATTAGGACCTGGACTGAACTGGAAGATGTTACCGAGTACAAACATGCCCATCTCCGTTCACCCCCAGCATTCTGCATTAAACCATTTTTAGCCGAAGCTTTCATTAACCTTACACGGCTAGCTATAGGGGCACAGCTTAGTCTATGAAGATAAATCGCTTTTTTTACTCCATTAACAAGGTTCAAAGTAACTCCACACTTCATTGGTAGACTTCTGAGGGCCCCGACATTTAAAATGAGACAATGAGAATTTAGAAAGTGTACAGGTACTTTATTAAAAAGACAGTACCTTCACAGAATTTCCTGGTCACCGCCATCTTGAAATTAAATCACGATAAGTCGATTGACGAACAGATAGGACAGGGGAACAGATTGAAAATTATATTCTGTTGAAGTGCTTGGATTTCATCTGAAAATATATGGTGACTATCTACATGAGCACTAAAGCACCAACAAATGATGAAACTTAAAAGAGTTTGACCAAAGACATTTATTAATTTATATAATTGTAGCTCGTCGATCGACTTATCGTGATTTAATTTCAAGATGGCGGTGACCGGGAAATTCTGAGAAGGTACTGTCTTTATAAACTGTCTTTAATTAAGTACCTGTACACTTTCAAATTTTTCATTGTCTCGTTTTAAATGTTAGGTGTCTACCAATAAAATGTGGAGTTACTCTGAACCTTGTTAATAGTGTAAAAATAGCGATTTAGCTGCATAGACTATGCAATGCCCCCAGTGTAGCAGTGTAAGGCTAATGAAAGCTTTGGCTTTGACGGTGTAAAATGCGGAATGCTGGGGGTGACCGGAGGTTGGTATTGGATATATGTTTGTACTCGGTAACATCTTTCAGTACAGCCCAGGTCAAAATCACACCGAACTTCTCCTTTTTTTTTAGTTATTTTTTGGGGGCTTTTGCCTTTTATTTGGACAGTGATAGTGGAGAGACAGACAGGAAATGAATGGGAGAGAGAGATGGGGTAGGATCAGCAAAGGACAACAGGTTGGACTCAAACCCGGGTCGCCGGAGTCATGGCATGACGCCTTCAGAGCCATGGCGCCTCCACCGTCCTTCTCCTTTAAGACCCATTCTACGTGTTCATAAGGTCCGTATTTCTGTCCGTTGACAAAAAGTATAAACCTAAGAGGGGAAACTCAGTTTTATTATGAAAAAGCAGTCTATAGATGGCGCTAATGAGGTGTGTCCGCTAGCGCCCTTTATTGAGAGAGTACCGTCAGACAGAGCCTGTTTACGGTGAGAGCCGCCACTCTCTGTTCGTCCCATTATATACTGAATTTGGCTGCAGTTCACCTAGGGGGCAATTGCGGGCGAGTGCAAAATCAATGAACGTCTATGGAGCTAGACAGCTGAATTACACGGTCTCCTCGTCAACGAAATCAAAATATTAAAATCTAAAATAAATTAAATTATGAAATTCCACAAAATGAATATTGTTCACGGCTCACAAGATAACATCCAAGTCAAGTCATAATGTTGAAAATGTTCCATCACAACCTGATGGGAATTTCTTTCAGCAACTAAATGCTGAATGTGCATCAAAAAATTGCATCTGCCTGCAAGCCCCAATCAAATCCTGGGATAAGACAACCCATTTTCTGAGAATCTCAGGAATTTTTATTATTTTTTTCTGAGCCCAAGTAGGCCATATGTACAGTATGTATATCATTCCAATATTCGTCCCAAACTGGCATTTTGTATGAAATTGTTACACATTATTTGTATTATTATTATTATTAGGGCAAAAAAATACAGTTTAGGCTGCGTCTATTGATCAACACAACAATAATAAAGTCTGCCATTGTGCGCAATATCTGCTGCATCGTTATTATTCATTATCATCATTATGAAATGGCAAGTAGATTGTCCGTAACTTGTCTTCTGAAAAGTAACCCATATTCTTATTTTTGTAAGTTGACAGTGCTGACAGTGTTCATCTTCCAAACAAAGGAAAAGCAAAAGATCTCTCTGATTTGTAAACACTACACAGCAGAGAATGTAATAAATAAAATAATAAAAAGAGGAACAAGTCCCAACGATACTAAAATGCTACATAACTCATTGTCATGTAAAGAGAACCTCGCGTGTAGAAGACATGTAGCGCTTGGGCGCTTCATAAAAAACACTAGTTCGGCGAACTCCTCAGCTCCCGCTCATTGCTTTTCCGCCAAAAAAAACGCTATATGTACACGGGCCCTTAAGCTGGATTTATACTATACTAGACGTTTTTGATTTATACTTGCGTGGTCGATTTATACCTCTGCGTCCGCGTAATTGCTGCGCGTGGCAGTTCACTGCCACAACGCTTGGGGGTTATTGAGTTTAGAAAGGGTCCTTTGCGTGTGTTTTTTCCGTTCGTTGCGTTGCGAGTATTGGCTTCTGGTGCAAATCAACAGGCTATAGCTAGCGGCAAGCTACAAGCTGGCCTCATCCACAGTGTCCTGTATTGTGTCAGAGGTTTGCAAGCGTTGTGGACAACACTGCAGCCCGAGTTTTTGCCCTGTCCGTCAACTAACCAGTGGGAAACGATAGCCGGAGATTTCTAGAGACTGTGGAACTTCCCAAACTGTGTCGGATGCGTTGATGGGAAGCTTTGTCTGGTTAATAAGCATAGTTATCAGGTCATTACTTTCTATGGTCAACTGTCTTTGTCAGGTGAATGGGTAGTTATAAGGCCATTTATGTAAGTTCAAAAATGCCGGTCTTGTACACACAACGCACTGGAAAGGCGGAGAACTGGAATTGATGTAAAGCAGACCAATCACAATCCATGACGTATGCGTCGGTCTGCGTACCGTGTCGGCGACACTTTGACGCGTAGTCAGGATTTTTTTCATGCGCACGAAAGGTGTATGCGTAGTGTCGGCGAAGGTCTGCGACGACGCAACGCAGAAGTATAAATCCAGCTTTAGGCTACATTTTACAGAGCTCCATAATAATAATCATAATCATAAAAATAATTATACATTTTATTTAAAAGCACATTTCAAAACAAAAAGGCCTAACTGGCATTATAATAATAAATGATCCGAACTAAAATATAATTGATTAAACTAACAACTCTCTCAATAGCTAAACAATAGTACTGATTAGCATGTAGCCTATTGCTATATAACTGTTTTCTGTAATGTGACTATTGTGGATATTTTATTGAAATGATGGTACCACTGACACATTAAATACATCACATTATTGCAAGGAACTGATCTTCCATGTAGACTACGGCCTAGATAGAAGATTTGCTGTGAGCTGATGCTTTGAAAATGTAGTTTAAGCAAAGCTATCATGCTACATTGCCAAAAAATGACTAAACAACTGAGCTATCAGAATCTGAATATAGCTTCACTATAGCCATGCTACTCAAAATGTAGTAAAACTAGTAGTTTACCTATGTCTTTGTCACATTTTTCCTTCTCTTTTCTTTTTTTCCTCACCTGGGCACCAGATATTTCTGCACGTTTCATGTGCTTGCAGATGCTTCTAAAAATGACTATCCCATGTAGCAAGTAAAGGCTAATTAGACAGAGGAGGGAGGGTGGGGTGCTGTGGTGGCCTCATAGGAAACTTGTGTCATTATCATTATTATTACTAGTACTAAGCAGATAAATTAATGTGAGCTGGTTCTTTGCATTATAAGGAACACTAATACCTTATATACATTAACAATTAATAACTAGTTTTAAGAATAGTGGAATGATAAATTTTTTTCTTTCTCCGTTTTTGGCGCCCCCTGGATGGATGGCGCCCTTAGCATTTGCCTATGTTGCCTAAGCCACGGGCTGATTCTGCTCTATGTACATTATAATACAGGTCCCCAACATTCAATTCAATTCAATTCAATTTTATTTATATAGCGCATTTTTACAAAAGGCATGTCACAAAGCGCTTAACACGAGGCCCAATGAGCAACAGGTGCAAGGAAAAACTCCCTAGCAGCGTTTTTTGTTTTTACTTGTTATGGTAGAGGAAGAAACCTTGGGCAGTTCCGACGGCTCCATAGATAGGGGAGATGTTGAAAACATCTACACTTACTCTTCCCACATGACTCCTGGCAGTTGGGTTGGCCCCTTAAGTCATGGATTTGCCTAGGGTCTCTTTGTTAGTATGAAGTTTTTCCATTCCGCTATTGCTTTTGGATGCCTCTTGGAGTAGTGTTACTTCTCTCTTTATTTAAATTATTCACAACTTTTAAATAGCTACCCCCTCTTTTCTATGCAGCCCTTAGTCACCCCCTCCTCCTCCTTTATCTTCCCTTTTTCTACATCTCCCCTATCTATGGAATGCAATACACATTTATATACCATGTAAGTGTATGCATTAAATCATTGAATCATATTATTTATGTACTTTTTTACATATTATTATTTATGGTCTGTCAGCCACCCGGGATAATTTTTAATTGATTTGTCTTGTTCAAAAATGTAAAGCAGGTGGAGTTAGTGGTTACTAGAGTTGCAAAATTCTGGGAATTTTCAAAGTTGGAAACTTTCCATGGGAATTAACGGGAATTTATGGGAATTAACGGGAATTAATTGGAAAAAACTGGGAATTGTCTCAACTAAAGGTCAGGGACATAAAGACAGTTGGTAGAAAATAATATTTTAGCAGTCTTGGCTAAAAGTATGAGATGTAATAAGCATAAAGTTGAGTAGCCTATAATTTGCTATTCTTTAATCACAGGGGCATAACACACTTCTTAATGCAGGGCTTTATGGACTGCTAAGGCCACACCAATAAAATTAGTTGGTTCTCGGATTCGCCGCTTGAAAAAAATGCAAAATGAAATAAAAATAAAATTGAATTCGAACTCACACAAACATAAAAAACACCGTGCCTGATAGCTATAATACTGAAAAAAACATCATGCTGCGTTCACGTGACGTCGAAAACCAAATCGCGCCTTTCACTTCAGAGCGCTAGAGACATGATACGAGGAAAGATGCCAGTGGAACGGGATTCTGCTAGGCCAGTGTTTGCAATTATTAGAATATCTGATCAGAAGAGAAAAACATTTGACAAGTGCCTTGAAATTAAAGAGGTTGAGAACTTTGCGCAGTTGTACTCATGCTTGTGCAACTCTGTGGAGGTGAGTTTGATATTTCATTGATTGAGAGGCGAAAAAAAAAACCCATTCAAAATATTTCGCCATCAAAATCAATGAATAAATAAATGAATAGCACGTGCCTACACACTCACATCCTTGCGCGCGCGCACACACACACACGCTTCTGTTTCTCATGCAAAAAAAGTCGTTTCTTTTCTAGATTCACGTGACTGCACGTTGATGAATATTCACCTCCGTTGCGCTGGTCACTGAGTTTTAGTCACTATCTAATTGCTATCTGGTGAATCAATGCGATTTTGACGTTCTAATGCCCTGTGATGAACTGTGACAAAATGAGTTTGAACGTAGGCAACAGGTAGCCTAGTGTAAATTATATGTCATAGCCTACCTCAATTCCACAGCAAGCCTGCTTGGTGCTTAGATTCACAAACTCGTAAATAAATGACAAACCGTCAAACCTCACATAACCTAGGATGACAGAATTATGAATTTTTGTACATTGCCTAAAACCTGCATGACAAAAAGTGTGCTTTGAGGTGTGAAAGTTAAGTTTATAAATTAGGCCACATTTAGTTTTTTCCTAATCACATGAGTAAATGTCTTTAAGGAACATTAACTGTGAATGTGCTAATTTACCTTCAGAACATTTTTTTTATTTTTATTTTTATTTCGCTCGCTCGCTCCATATTTTTCCTGAAAAAATCCAAGAACCAACTAATTTTATTGGTGTGGCCTAAAGCAACCTTTATGAGCCACATACAGTCACTGATACAGACACGTGAGGCTACACATTTGAGGACTACAAACAGTCAAGCAAGTTATGATGATATAACTTAGATGATATTTGTTCTAAAATGTTAGAATGTTAGCTAGCCCAATGAAAAATGTTAAATGTTAGCTAGCCCAATCAAAATATAGATTGCTAGCTCACTGGTAAGGCAGATATGTTAAAGGTAAGCTAGCTAGCACCTTTGTATTAAAGAAGTTAGCTTATCATGGTGCTAGATAGCACAAAATGTGCTGTTTCTTCTGCGTCCTGCTAAGCAGTTTTACATAACCACACCTGATTTCATACATTTAAATGTTTTGATAGCCCTTTCCATTTGTTCAGTTTACAATCTACATATTTAACAGAAAAATGTATATAAATATATATTTTAAATTTAATTGTATATTTTTTGCAAAAATGTTTGCAAAATATGTTGTTGGTATATGAGTCATATGGTCTATGTTTCTTAAAATCATCAAAAATTTCCAGTTAAATCCCATAAATTCAAATAATTTCCACAAATTTCCATTTTTTAATATTTCTAAAATTCCCAAGCTAAAGTTTCCATGGAAAATTTCCGAAAAGTTTCCAGAAATTTACCGGAAATTTTCCACCCCTTTGCAACCCTAGTGGTTACTCTTTGAACAACCTAGTGTTTGATCAGTGGAGCCACATCATCTCAACAGGACTTGCCTAGAAACCTGGTGAATTCAAGGAGGTGTCTTGTCACATGCATACAACGGGTGTAAAAAATACAGTGAAAGTCTAAATCTAATAAGAAATCTAATGTTATATGTTAATATGTGAAAGTAGTATGAATATGCTGCAATTGTGTATTTCCCATTGAGCTGTAGTTTATGATAATCTTGCAGTGTAACATCAGGTGATCGTAGGCCGTGGTTGAAATTCAACAGGCTGGTAGTTGCTCTGTTTTTGTTTACCGTGTTTATGGAATGGCAGAATTAAAGTTTTTATACAGAAATGATTTTCATCCCAAAAAATCTAAGAAAGAGAACACATTTCTTAGACAGTATCATGTAAATGAAAAATAGGACTGCCTTTGTACAATGTGTGTCTGTAGCACCAATGTGTGATTTCAGATCTTTAGACAAGATGGTGAGAAGATTTGATGGGCAGGGGAGGGGCGCTGACCCAGCTGGTCCCTGACCCTTTCTGCCTGATCCATTTAAAGATCTCCATGATATTCTTCGTGATTTTTTGCACACTTTAATTTTTGTCTCAGGTTTTAGGCATTTCCCCTTAATAGGCTATGATTTGAGACAAGAATAAAATAGTGCTAAAACCATGCAAGAATAAAATAGTGCTAAAACCATGCTGTGTAGTTGGAAGTAATATAGCTATTCTTGGTTGTTCATAAGGGTCAGTGGAAAGATATCCAATCCAGGTATTTTTTTACTTTTGTTTTTGCTGACGGATGCATGTGTCACGGATGTGTGTGTGTGAGCATAAGGGACAGACCCAAATGGAGGTACTCTAAAAGTACGTCAGGTAATGTAGAACCAAAGCTAGGATGAGTGATAGAGGGGAGGAGTACTGCTAACGTGGCGAGGGGAGTGAACTAAGCCATCTTGTGTCACAAGAAGACAAAGCAGCACTCACAGACAGCAGAGAACCCTGCAGCAGACTTCCTCTAAGCATTCAGTTGCTTTTGCCACTGCCCAGTCTCACGAGTTCTGGACACAGTGCAATTAAATGTGGATATTATATGGGTTACTCAGTCTTGACCTGGATAGCAACAGAATATTTTTGTAAGGATGAATTCCATGCAGAAGCTGCTCCAGCTGCCTGTGAGTGCAGTGAACTTGGTGAAAACTGTACAAAACCAGGCACAGGGTCAAGGGGCAGAAGAAGCAAAGAGCCCAGTGCTCACATCAGACAGTGGGCAGCAGACATGGTACAGCGCTGTTCAACCAGACGAACTGAGGCACCTGCGAGCTGGAGGGGAGTCAGAGGACAGAGCTCCATTGGAGGAGCGTGTTGTCAGTGTTCAGGCCCAGCCGCTGCGGTAGGAGTCTATTAGTTCATTACCAGCTCTAGGACTCAGAATTTATGTGCAGGAGTGGCTGTTTGCTTTTGGATTCAAGACTGTGAACAACTTAAATTACAAACTAATAAACATAAATGCAGTGTAAGAAAATGAATATGATTAATAGCAGTAAGCATCATGATACTATTGTAAAGAGTGTTGTATAAATACTATTGAATTAAATTTATCTGAACAGTATCAACTTATCTAAATTTGTCTGCGTAAGAAGTTGATTCAACTCAATAAAGTTATTAGATAATTAAATCTGCAACTAACTAAGATCAAATTTGAACATGTTTTTAGATTTCATTCAGATATATTTTATTAGTAGAGTACAAAAGCAGAGTATGTTTTAAAAATGTATGCCAGTAACCTGACTACTACCAGCCTACAGTAGGCCCTGTGCAATGTGGTGTTGAATTATTCATTTCTTTAATTATCCATTACACAAGATCACAGGACTTTGGGGGGGAAAGGATAACACATAAAATCTGATACCTGGTGTTAGTTTACTGCAATTTTTAGTTAAATAATAAATAACCCATTTCTGAGATGGAAGACAAACTGTTTGGAGTGTTGATGGTAAAAACAGTCTCAATCTTAATAGTGTGTACTGCCAGTCTTTTGTTTTTGTTTACCTTTTTCAGATCACTGAGTGCATGGTCTTCTCAATTTTATTGAAAGAATTAGGGAACAATAATTTTTCTTAAAAAAAAAATCTGTACATGTGCAAATAATCATGTGGCCGCTGTGATCAATAATGTAATATGAAATGTATTGTGAAATTTGTAATTTGCCTTACACATTTAGCACTTTAACCAGCTGGTTAACAGCCATCATTACTGCACTAGTTGTTTAGCTGATTCCCAGATAATGATTCTCAGATAATGAACTGATAACAAAATTATCTGTGCAAAATCTGATGCAAAATCATCTGTGAAACTGAAACTCAACCAAGTTATACAATAACAACACTATAAATAACTAAGAAAGAATAAACTAGGAATCAAACCGGAAACCCTTTCATATGAAGCCCAAAGCACTTCCCAGTTGGCCACAACAACTTCTGTAAATCGGATCATCATATTTTTTTTCTGAGAGCAGTTGAGAGCAACAGGCATTGAGGTCTAGTGCTCTTAAGAGCTTTGACTCTTAACTTTGTTATTTGAATATAATTCAGTGATTTAAAAAATAATAATATTTTCTACACTCAACAAAAATATAAACGCAACACCTTTGTTTCTGCTCAGATTTTTCATGAGATGGACTTAAAGATCTAAAATTCATTCCAGATACACAATATTACCATTTCTCTCAAACATTGTTCACAAATCAGTCTAAATGTGTGATAGTGAGCACTTCTGCTTTGCTGAGATAATCCATCCCACCTCACAGGTGTGCCACATCAAGATGCTGATCTGACATCATGAGTAGTGCACACGTGTACCTTATGCTGCCCACAATAAAAGGCCACCCTGGAATGTGCATTTTTTTTCTCACAGCAAAATGCCACAGATGCCACAAGCATTGAGGGAGCGTGCAATTGTCATGCTGACAGCCGGAATGTCAACCAGATCTGTTGCTCGTGCATTGAATGTTCATTTCTCAACCATAAGCCGTCTCCAAAGACGTTTCAGAGAATATGGCAGTACATCCAACTGGCCTCACAACCGCAGACCACGTGTAACCACACCAGCCCAGGACCTCCACATCCAGCAGATTCACCTCCAAGATCGTCTGAGACCAGCCACTCAGACAGTTGCTGAAACAATTGGTTTGCATAACCAAACAATTTCTGCACAAACTGTCAGAAATCGTCTCAGGGAAGCTCAACTGCATGCTCATCGGGATCTTGACCTAACTCCAGCTCGTCACTGTAACAGACTTGGGCAAATGCTCACATTCGATGGCGTCTGGCACGTTGGAGAGGTGTTCTCTTCATGGATGAATCTCGGTTTACATTGTTCAGGGCAGATGGCAGACAGCCATTAGCATCTTGATGTGGCACACGTGTGAGGTGGGATAGATTATCTCAGCAAAGCAGAAGTGCTCACTATCACACATTTAGACTGATTTGTGAACAATGTTTGAGAGAAATGGTAATATTGTGTATCTGGAATGAATTTTAGATCTTTAAGTCCATCTCATTAAATATCGGAGCAGAAACAAAGGTGTTGCGTTTATATTTTTGTTGAGTGTAACTAATAATAGGCAGGCATTAATATTCAAATATTTTATGGGTTATTGTTCTTTGTAAAAGTGTTTGCTTGTAAACGTTTTCAATTCAGATTTGAGGTTTTTGCCCACCTGGTGAAGTTGTGAATTGTGAACAATGTCAGAAATAGTCTCTGAATAAATATATAATGCAAAATCATTAGTCAGACATGGGGAACGCAGTGAACAAAAACTGTAGTGGCCAACTCGGTAGAATTTTGGGCTTGCTTCCTATTAGTTCGTTGATGTTCACTTTTAGAGATGATGATGCATAATGGAACATGCAGGGAAAATACATGTGACATTGGCAATGATAAAATTGTCTTTTTTGCATTGCCTGCAATAGGAGAAATTATAGCCTAAATGAACTCTGTGTAGCAACATGGGCTACCTGGATTCGTTTAAAAGTGTTCAAGTGTTGAAAATGAATGAATAATGTTAAAATGTACACTATGTAATGTTAATGACTCATTCTTGACAAAATGAGGAGTTGTGTGTCTGTGCATATTTGAATAATTTCGGGGCGTAAATCGGGTTTGGGCTTTAAACAGCTGTCAGTCAAAATGTACTTCGGGTTCAGGACGAATGTTTTCGGGCTCGGGCCGTGTCGGGCCTAAAGGCTGAATTATACTTCTGCGTTGCAGTGACGACGTTTTTGATTTATACTTCTGTGTCGGAGTGACTGCAGCGCGTGGCAATTCACCGTCACAACACAAAGGGACATTGGGTCGTTCTTGGAACGTTTCTCGAACTCTTTGCTCTTGTGGAATGTTATTGCCATATAGCAGTTGCGTGATAATTAAAGCCATGCAAATAAATAAGGTAATTGTTCAGAAAAATTGGAGTAGCAGCACTACACTTGTAAGTTATAGACGCATAGAACAAAATGCGAAGGAAAACTACGAACCTAGAAGTATAGATCCAGCTTAACTTTTAAGGCCCCTTTCCAGCTCTAATCCACGGGACTATTCTGGTCTTTCATATTCTGGGCTATCATTTCAGGAGTTGCTAGCTTTTTAACTTGTTAATGTTACACACACGAAGTGCAATAAGACTTCAAGGGTGACATATTTTAAAAAGTGGATGTTCTGAAAGAATGGATGGACAACAGTTTGTGAGTAGGCTGATATTTACTTTTCAGTAAGCGTACCAACTGAACAATAGCAATACAAAAGCAACAGCTTAGCAATATTATTAATATTCATATAATATTAATATAATATTATCATTAGGGGCTCAGTATTAAAATCAGACAAATGGATATATATTTACTGTACATAGAATCCACAGATTCCGTTGACTACAAGAATGTAGACCAGGCAGTACAGTGTAGATAATAAGAGATATTGTAACTGACCAATAAAAACAGAAACACTATATTCTATAATCCTTAAACGTATATTTAAACACACTCTCACACTTATTCATTCATGTTTGCATAAAATTGCTCACTACGAGTGAATTACTGTGTTGCCTTGACAACCATAAACTAACCATAAACTAACCATAAACATCTGTTCAGATCTGCTCCAGATCAGCAAGGAACTATTCACCAAAAAAAAAAAAAAAAACGGTCGGTGATCATCAAAGTCACAAGCGAATCTGGCATCTGGGTTGTTCCAGGGAGTTCCATTGCATAATCTTAAATCGCGCAGCTGATTTCATAGTAGGCCTACTGTAGTTTGAGAAGTGTACAATTTCGAAGTGACATCACCTTCACTGAGATCGTTTTTTTTGTGTGTGTGTGACTACAATCTTCTCCTCCCTGTCTTCCATGGAACAAACAGGCTAAGGTAGAAGGAGCACATTTTAAATGGTTTACGCTAAGAAGCGCTACATTTTTTATTTCTTATTTTTGTCATTGCGTACAGTTTATGAATTCAATGAAATTGTATTGTTCCCTGGTATTCGCTATTGTTTTGTTATATTATGTCAATGTGTTAATTGATTTGTGGTCTTACTTTGACGGCTTAGCCCATAGGCACAGACGCTTAATCTTGTCATGTGATATGCCTATTCCAATTTAAAGTCATGGTTGGCACTTTCTGTTGACTACAACGGCATTTTCATGGTTAATCCAAAAGTACTTGTTCCATGTTTTCCTGATAGCCACAATCCACGACATTGGCACTGAGACTACCCTCTATTCGTAAACACGCATCGATTTGGACTTGGCTGTGGGAGGAGCAGGTGTCGAAAGAGGAGAACACGCAGTACAAGGCGCCTAAATGAAATCACGTAAAAACAGACTTATACGCTTATCGGAGAATTCCGCCCTAAGTTGACAACAGTATCAGCAACATTCAAACAATTGCTACATAGTTTGCGACACTAGTAACAAGTTGCATATCAGTAACAATTTAGCGGTGGCACACGACATGCTATATGAGGGGTTTACATGACATCCACTCACCTGAAAGAATGAATGGACAACAGTTTGTGAGTAGGCTGATGTTTACTTTTCAGTAAGCTGACCAACTGAAAAAATAAGCGCACGTCCACAGCCTATATACCCACCGTTGGCCTTGTGCGTTCTCCCCTCAAACAGAACACTTTAAAAAACAAACATGACATCGTATTAAATGTGGATGTCTGCAAAAACACTGTGGCACCTGTAAAACAATTCCAATGTAGTAGCTACAATGTGCCACACAATAGGTCCAGTTACTATGTGCCACATTAACATGAGATAGATAGTTCAATATCTTTCCAGAAACTTTCTGAACTACAAGAATCCTGCACATCGACAGGAAAATGATAAAATTGAACCAGCAACATTTGTAGGTGCAGTCAGTGATTAAAGTTGTGTTTCATTAGTTTTAGCATAGTCATTTAAAAACGTAACACTATAAATTTGCACATAGTTAAAACAATAACAATCATCACTGACAAAATATAATGCCCACCCATGGTTAATTAATGAAAAATACGTTTTCTGTAAGAAGGAAGTGCTTGGTAATGACCGTCAATATATCTGGAGTAACTTCTGTAATTTGCAAGACTCAACTTGCTTACTGAAAAGTGAGCATTTACAGTACATATGACCAACTAAAAGATGGCATCCTGCTACATAGGCTAACACAGAAGCATAGATTTGCTTTATCTTCAGTTGAAAACATCCCTTTTCACCTAAATGTTACTTATTTTGTTCAATTAAGACTGCAGGAAAATAAAATATATCTGTTAGAGGAGGCCTATATCTCTTAGCTTGATTATTGTAATGCTCTGTACTCTGGGGGTAGTTTTACCTGTATTGAGAAGCTACTACTACCCTGACCCAAACTTGGACTAGAAAACCTACTGTATGAACTTCTCTCCTAACCTTGCTTCATACACTGCCTCTCTATTAACAGCTGAATCAATTTTACAATACTCCTCCTGACATACAAAGCCCTTAATGGCTTTGCTCCAACATGTATTGAAGACAAAATTAATTAGTATTCCTGGAGGGTAGTAAGGACTAAGATTTCAGAAAGCTGGTCTCCTCATTATAATATTCTCAAAATAATACAATTAAAACTATTAAGGTGGAACTCCCACTTATTTTCACCCTTTCTGCTATTTTCTAGCATTAGGTTGGACCCTCACTTTTTATTACATTTTTTTTTATTTTTTGGCATTCTGACAGAGTTTATATTAATTTGACATTTTTACGGAGCGCTTCTTTCCAAATAATGCGCTCCAACTGACCCATCAGTATGCGTATTGCTCCACCGACCAGGTTCAGGTTGCCAGTAGAGGTGGCCCTGTCTGCTGATTGGCTGCTGTGTGGTGGTCTTTAATGTTGTCTCATCCTCACTTGGGTGGGCCAAATTATACAATCTTTATAATCAACTTGACTGAGGACAATAGTCGACCCAATTACGGTGTTCATTTTAGGACATCCTCAAATCCTCAGACTCAGAAAAATCAGTCAGTCTCAGAAAAACCTCAGTCATCTTCAGGAAAAACGGAGTCAGCTTCAGACAAAATTGTGTCAGTCTCAGAAAAACCTCATCATTTTCAGAAAAAACAGCGTCAGCTTCAAAATTGTGTCAACCTCAGAAAATCATCTGTCAGCTTCAGACCAAATTGTGTCACAAAGTAGATTTTACAGTGATGCAGTTTTATTTCTGTTAATGGGTAAAGAAAACCGTAATTTTTATATAATATTGTATAAAACATTTATTTTCTGCAAGCTAGTCCATTCATGTAAACCTTTACAGCTCTGTTAATGCATTTTGAGTCTACAGCTGTTTGTTTGTAGTATCCATCGCAACCAGAGAACTGTTTGGGTCAGGGACTCCATTGATCAACTAGACTAGCTCTAAAACGAAACTAATACACCTTGCACAAAATACATGTTTAGAATTGTCACAAATATTTTGGCTTGCGTTACAGTTAGCAGAAAAACACTGCATCACTGTAAAATCTACTTAACTACTTTAGCTAATTTAAAGCTAGCTTCTATATGGTTTGTAAATGTGAGACTGAGGCAATGTGTTCTGAGACCGTTTTGCCTGATAGTGACGCCTTTTCATCTGACGCCATTTTTCTGACACCTGACACTGTATTTTCTGAAGATCTGAAGATCTCAATCCATATGGACAAACCCTGATTTTTTTAAATATTTATTTAGATTTTCCCTTTTATTTCTTGTTTATAAAACCAATATGCTTCATTTCACTATGTTTGAAGTTAGTATGTTATTGTATGTGAATTAATGTGACAGTTTGAATTGTTATGTTTAACTAAAACCATGGACAAATTGCAGTGACTGCAGTAAGTCATTTTTCTGCGCTGTAAAAAAACTAATTGAATTGAAGAAGTCTGATTGTCACATAACATCGGGAGAATATTATTACACAGATTTGTTTTTTACCTTGTTTTTCTGTTTTCCTACAGACACGATGACCTTAAAGAAATGTTGGACAGCAACAAAGATTCTTTAAAACTTGAAGCTATGAAGAGGATAGTTGCTGTGAGTAATTTACAATGAAATTCAATTTTGACATTTTACATGGTAACTGGGTAGAATAATCAGTATTTAGTTGTCCAAGACTGTTTCTTGATGTTTCTCATTTATATCATAGTTTTGCATTCTTTTTATGAACACACTGACAGCCTTTGTACTGTGATAAGCATTTCAATGAATGTTAAAAAAGGACAGTATTTAAATATCTGTAGTGTTCCATTTCAGAATGGGTCTGTGCATATTCTCTATTTTTGTAAAGGCCATCAGTAATTCTGAAAAAAAAAAAAACAACAACTGTATTCTGTATTCAATTTAAACATGTGGTATTTACTCATGGGTGCATGGTATGCATTTTGCTCAGCACCTACTGTACACATTTTGACATTAAACTACACTGATACGCATTACAATTTAAAAGTACGCAAATCTAGTGAGCTTGCCTTATTTGTAATTACATTAATGTTCAGTTATTTGGCAAATTTATTGTGTTGCGTAAAACAATGATTTTCATAGCATGCATAATCTAATAATTGCATGAAGAGCACACATTAAGAAAGGGGTTTTGCAGCTGACACAAGTTAACAAAAGTAGACTGAAACTAAAATGTTTTCCCATAAACTTGGTTAGAGACTGCGTACAATATATCATTGATGTATGTAATTTTCTGCGACAAATCAAAAAAAGGCTCAGAATTACAGTATGCTATATAATGACTTCCCATGGACTCAGTAGCAGTAGCAGTGCTTAGCAACACAAATGTCATTAGGCTACTTTATATAGGATAGGATAAATATTCATGTAGAGGAAATCTGGGCTCGAATTCTGACAATGCGATTGGTTTGAATACGTCACGTGGTATCACGTTAGCGAGCTCTGAAGTGCCTTGGAAAGATTTCTAGGGACTCTAATCAAAGTCTTTCTGTTGAACCATCTCTGCTATTATGTACACTGGCCAAGAAGGTCAGGGACATCATCCTGGAGGTTGATGGCTGTACCATCAGGCCATCCTCAGAGGTGCGCAATCTAGGCTCTTCTTCCACTTCAAAAACATCTCCAGACTCCAACCCTGACTCTCTGACACTGTAACAGAAACCCTTATCCATGCCTTCATCACCTCCCGTCTGAACTACTGCAACAGCATTCTGTACAGTCTGCACAACAAGTCTTTGGACAGGCTACAGTATGTTCAAAACTCAGCTGCCAGGGTCCTAACACGCTCTAAGCGGTGGCAGCATATTACTCCCACTCTGAAGCAGCTTCATTGGTCCAATTGGTCCCAAATCTCATATAAAATCTTGCTCCTCACCTACAAATCATTACCTGCAGTTGCTCCCCAGTACCTCTCAGATGTCCTCCAGCCCTACATTCAAACAAGGTCCCTGCAATCCTCTGCCTAGGATCAGCTTGCCATCCCCCGCACCAGGCTACGGTCAGTTGGTGATGGAGCATTCTGTGTTGCTGTGCCCCACACTCTGGAATAAGTTGCTACATTCGCCATGCCCCCACTCTGGCATCCTTCATTCTTAGTATTGCAAAAAAAATCAAATGTTAATTTAAGCCTGCCACCAGGAGCAATTCTGGGGTTCAGTGTCTTGCTCAAGGACACTTCGATGGGGTCAGGTAGAGTGGGACTCGAACCTGCAACCTTGCAGTCACCGAATGGCTCCTCTACCACTGCCCAAATGACACTAACAGAAGATGGAAAAGGGCCCCACATAATGCAGGCTTCCACATTTAGACTAGTATATAGGCCTAAACTTGGGGGACTATGGAATAGCCTCAGTCTCTTATACCTTCTTGCCTCATGTAGACCGTAAGTAAGAGACTGCAAATTGCACCAAGGTAAGAAATCTTAACATTGCACTTTCTTAAAGGAGACATCCGGTGTGACTTGGACCAGGATTGTACTGGAAGATGTTACCATTTACAAACATGTATCCAATGCCCACCTCTGTTCACCCCCAGCATTCCGTATTAAACCGCTTTTAGCCGAAGATTTCATTAACCTTACTCTGCTAGCTATAGGGGCACAGCTTAGCCTATGCAGAGAAATCACTATTTTTACACCCTTAACAAGGTTCAAAGTAACTCCACACTTCATTGGTAGATTTATGAGGGCCCTAACATTTAAAACGAGACAATGAGAACTTTGAAAGTAAACAGGTACTTTCACAGAATTTTGCTGTCACCGCCATCTTGAAATTAAGTTGTTTGTCGGAGCTCTGCAATGGGTTGCATCAGTAGAACGTAAGGTGGTTCGTTGGAGTGTCCACCTTTAGCTAACGTTCACCGTAGCTAGTTTCAATCTTGCGCCGTTCTTAATTTCAGTTGCACCACCATAACTTACGACATAACTTAGTAGTGCGTAAACCTCTCCTTAACCAAACTGTTGTCGCATTTAATGACGTTAAAAGCCAGTCAATGGCAGTAATCAACAGCAGCATACAACGTAAACAGGAAATGTGGCATCTGTCTTGCACCGCTGGCAGTTTATGTGAGTTGATAAATCGTCCTGCATAAAAAAAGAGCTAACAGCTTTTTTCGACTTTTTAACTTTAATACAAGCCAGTGACACTGCTTGGCCCTCGTCTACATAAATGTAAGATTTTATAAACTTGTAGCCTGACTAAAACAACTCACAATAAAGTGTATTTTAGTGTCATTAGTTGTGATTTATTGTTTAAGCTACACAAGTATATGAACTACCTTTTATGAAATAGGCTAACTGGATTGTGTAACAATAAAACGTGAATTAAAGGAAATAACGGTAACGAAATTAACGGAACTTCTACAATAAACCAAGAGCCCCTTGCAAGAAGCTTGCAAAGCTACAAGTAAAAAAAAACTTGAGTAGTAGACATTATCGGTACGTTTGTTTGATTAATAATATCAGCAATATTATAAAGTGAATGACAAAGTGCAGTAGCAGTAACAAGTAACAGATAGAAATGAAAACCATGCCAATGGTATTTTACGCCTACTCAGTATTAGGTGTACATTTTAAGTTATAACTTAAGCCTATGTTGGACGTATGTGGTGTGGTGCAACAGTGTAACAATTAGTAGTTCGTAAACTTGAACGCAGTGGCAATTTACGTCGGAACTAAGCTAAGATTTATTAGCTAATTTACGCTGACCTGGTGCAACTGGCTGCTGCAGTCGACTTATCGCAACGTAATTTCAAGATGGCGGCGACCGCAAATGAATCTGATTAAAAGTGTTCTCCATGTAAACCTTTATCCTTGCAGTCATGTAAACTCGAGGGAAAATATTTTAATTCCGAACTATTTAATTCTGAATAATTGATTCAGAATTTAAAAACACTATGTAAACAGGGCCATTGTGTTCAGTTAATGTTATTATGACCACCTAGATCCTTGTTATCACCTGTTGCTGACCTACAGTCACTAAAACTGAGCATATAATTCATTGGTATGCATTGTTTACTGTTAAAGCATGTCTGCAATTTTCATTTTGATATTCTGACATTTGAAGTTCATTTTGTACTATAGTTTTAAGTTGAACTTGTATCTGCGCCACTGCATTATTTGAATGTGTTGATGTAGGTATTCTTATTTGTTGATTGTAAAGTCTACTGCATGTGGAATGTTGCAAAAGGGGACAAGAAACTGAATGGGTATTATTATTCTGATGGGAGAGGAATGTAGCAATTTAGCCATAATCTTAGTAACAGCTCTCCCTTTCTCTCCAGTCACTAGGGCTGTAAGATGATTCATGCATCAACAGTCTTGCTTATTCCATGTTTGAGTGAGATAAATTGTAGGGGAAAAATTCATCCAGTTAGGTTCCAGTTAGTGCCATACAGAAGGAGTCAGTTGAAAGGCCAACAGGACAACTGGGTCATCTTGTACTGTAAAGCGTCTCATGAAATTGATCACAGTACACTCTGGTTGTACATCCTGGGATTATTATGATTCTATGGTTATCCTGAGTCAAGTCCTAATACATACCATGAACTAATCACTATCTGACGACTGACTGAAGATCAGACTGGAAATGTATAACTTAGTCGTGTACAGTCAAATTTCAAAATTCTCTCTTGAGAATGAGGAGGAGTTATTGTCAATCAATTCAAAATTTAAATTCTGGCCCCACCTTCACAAATATGCAACTGTTATGCTTTCAGTGCTAGAATTCCGGTCAGAGTCGATGCTGGGGTTCACATGCAGATAGCATTTTTTACTTCAAGTGAACGTTGGAGGGTTAATAAAGTTTAAAGTGAAGTGTGAAATTGTAAGGAGTCAAAACGCTGAAAACTAAAAATATTGCAACGAGCATTACTAAAATCCAAGCTGCCACCGGTAAGCTGTTGAGCAAGGCACTTACCACTACTGGCTAGCAATATCAACGTTAAAAAGAGACGAGGACGCCATCTCCGTCAATTGCTTGTCCATAACGAACATCAGAAAGAAAAGTCCTTGATAAAATACTTAAATGCTTCTTAACTGGAGAAAATGTTTGTGATTAAAGTTGTCTTTATGACATCATTCTTTAACGATGAAGGATCACATGGCTTGATTTTGAAATGCTGTCAGTTAGGGGTGGAGCCGAACCCGAATACGGTTTTCGGAAATGAACAAATAATGCATGTTGTAGGGTAGCCTCGTGGTTGGGAGAGTTTAGCCAAGACAGTGACAAAACGTAAGGTGAAAAATAAATTTATTTAACCAAAAAAAAAAAAAAAAACCAAGTGAGAAAAAGTAAGAAAATTCAAAAGGACAAAACACAAAGTAAATTAAAACAAATGAGAAAAACTGTGAGTTGACACAACTTAAAGAAACTACACAGTTCACAAAAAAAAAAAAAAAAAAAAAAACAACCACAGCTCACACCAGCTTGGGTAACAGCACTTACGTGCGACAAACAAAGAGGCCTCCTTCCAACAAAGAGTCTCCTGACTTTCCCTCCAAGAGGGTTTAAATACCTCAGGTGCTGAGCCAATTAGCCAACCACATGGCTTTGCCCATCAGGGCCAAATCAGGCTGCAATCAGCCAATCAATTAAGGCATCCATGTGCAAATCAACTCCTCCCCTTCCTGGGGAACCTGCGCAGCGTTACCAACTAAGGCCTACATTTAAAGGAAAAATAACAAAACAGAACTGAACCTATGTGCACTTAAGTAACAGTCTGAAACAAAAAACAAAGCAAATCATACTAAAGACAAAAATATAAATAAATAATAGTGCGGTGGGGTTCACACCGTCACAATGCGTTTTGTACGAATTCGAACGAATACTTAATACTGAATCGAGAAAAACAATTGGCCTGAACTTGCGCAGGCGCGCACAATATTCACCAATGTAGCTTATAGGAGCTTGAATGATTGTTCCAAACTTTAGCCTAACCAACAACCGTCATGAAGACTAAACTTCTTAATTGCACAACAGAAATGCTTTTGGATTATGGATTGACAATACCCATATGGAACATAGAAGTGCAACATTTAATGCGCTGTTGATCTGCTTGTTGCTTCTCTGACTGACAGGCATAACACACAGGCTTGCTAGAGTGCTAGGGCTGGCTAACTCTTCATAGCAAAACCCGGCAGATAGGGCATTATCGTTTTCTTGGATAACGTTAACGTGGGTGGAAGAACTATATTTTTCATGTCGTCTTGAAAATTGCACAATTAGTTTATTGAAATTAGCATGTTTTCATTGTAAACTATGCAGTTTCTTTTAGGCCGTTTTACATCTAGTCCTACCAGCAGTTCACAAAGCCTAGCTACAAAAACATCCAAACAAAATGTAGGGCCTAGTGTATGATAGCAGTTCATAGTCGCAGATGCAGTTCAAGGTGTTTTTTATATAAAAAAGCTCAGAAGACACAGGTATTCACAGTTCCAACTGATCAATCAGTAAATCAAAACTCATGCACAGCAAAAACTCAGGATTCAAAAAACGCAGTCACAGTTCAAGAGGCATGAGATGAGAAAACATAGTCCACAGGAGCAGTTCAAACTCAGATTCAGTCCATAATTAGTGATGGGACGTTCGTACCGAAGCTCCAAAGCTTGTTTCACTTTTTCAAAGCTAATGGGTTCGACACAGTGCGTTAAAGCTTGTATCGACCACGTGACTCATGACTAGACCTGGTTGAATCCTGATTCAATCGGATCTTTCACCCGTATCTTTATATTAACTCACGAGTCGCGATTCTCTGGTATCATTAACCCGGATCACTTGAGTCCTAAGTTTCGATTTAAAATGATAAACAGCGCCACACACAAACCTCTTGCAACAATAGCTAATACTAGCCCTAGACATCTTAGCTGCCATAAGATGTATAACTTACAATTTCGTAGGCAACCACAACTCCACAAGTGACAATGTGCACAGGCAGTCCGAGATAAGAACTTTCCGCAGAGCCGGAAACTGCGAAGCTCGTAGACGGGAACTCATGGATCTCGAGTCCCAAGGGTCGCGCTAATTAACCGCGAACCGCGGTTACATTGGATTAGTTGAGTCCAGTCAGCCGGTTAGAGCGAGGGTGAGTCCTTGTGTTAGGAAAAGCAACTCCACAACAAACGCCATTTTTTCACTTCTGAAATAACACAATGTTCTGCACGTAGCCTATAGATGTAATGTATTAAAATAAAATCGTTAATTTGGTCCGGTAGGCAGTCCGAAATAATAATAATAATAATAATAATAATAGCTATGCACAATACTACTACTACTACTACTACTACTAATAATAATAATAATAATAATAATAATAATAATCTATTAACCCCCTGGGTGAAATTCAGGAAAACACAATCACTCCGGCTATAGGCCTAATATAGATAACATCATTAGTTGTCTTCTATTAGCAGACTATATAATGTAAGGCTATGTTATTATCCCATAAGTAGCCTAGCATAATAAACATATTAGTAGATCCAGCAGTGGTAATAACCATTGTACACTAGGACTAGGAGTTTTCTTGTCGATTTAGCAATACTGACTCAAGTGACTCGCATAACCCGGATCAGTTGAGTGAGTGACTCAGAATAACCCGAATCCTGAAGAGGAATCGATTTTGCCAGGCCTACTCATGACGTCCGAAGCTCTGGACGTCACTGACACGCTGGGAGGAGTTTTCCGGGTTTGAATCTTCGCGCTGTCTCAAGGAATAAAAAGACGCGGATGTGTTCCAGATAGGTTTGCCGGTTGCCGCGTCGGTAGTCAAGTAGCCTGATAATTTACTATCTCTAGCTGGCAATGTAAACAACGCATCCATAAGAAAGCACAAGTGTGTTCCAGAAAACACCAATAAGCACATTTCCCCAATATGACACCATTTATTCCACAATGTCAATTGTATAGCACAAGTAGCCTACTTTTCCACAAAAAAACATTCAACATAGAATATTTCAGATTTAATCTGTAGCACTATCCTTAGGCTACCATGAGTAGTAATTCTGCTTTGATATAAAACGGTTTTGTGGCTACACAGGCAACTTAGCCTGATAGCCACAAACCAGTTTCTACAATAGCCTGTGTCGCTACAAAAATACCTATTGTCCTTCTTGCTGCAATTCCTACATATATTATGAATAACAAAGACATATATTTTATCTATTTAATACACAACGGTGAATCAGTACCGTTACATCTGTTCATTATTATTTGTCTGCAGTAATTTAGTATGACCACCAGGTGTCGCCTAGTTGTCCCAATGCTTTGATGCTTTGAACCTATTTGCAATACAATCAGGAAGAAGCTTCAGAAGCATCACAAGGCTTCATTCGCCCATCACTACCATAATCACCAAAGACAAAGGAAGGGCAGAGCACACGAAGTCCAGTGTCACAACAGTTCAAGATAGTCCATAAGGCTCCGACAATGGGTGTTACTCACAGGAGTTTAATCCAAGAATAGTCAAAAGGGTAGTCCAAGGATTCCGGGGAAAAGAGTATTCCACAAGAGTAGGTCCAAGAAGTAAGCTTAGCAGAAGTCCGGGGTCAGCGGCAAACATGCATGAGCATTGACAAACAATTCCTGAGCCCTTTTAAAATGGCTTACTTCCTTGTGGGTTGGTTTGAGCCCATTGTACCTCAGCTCACTGGTGCCCTCTCCTGTCCTGGAGGGGAACCAGTGTCCTGAATCGTGACAAATACAAAGCATTAATTGTCTTAATTGACTGCTTGCTTGTAGCCTTGGCGCAAACGTACTGGAATATAAAATAATACAATAATGTGGTAAGGGAGGCGATAAAACTCTAGTTGGCATATAGTCTGCTATGCTAAATGCTAAAGACTTCTAGGCAGATCTCATGGCAAATTGTTTATGGTGTTTTTTCATTGAGTTTTTTTTTTCTCGGGATCCGTAAAGGCCCTCTTTTATAGCACAATATAAACTGCCACAGAGGCTAATCATTCAAAATACATAACCCATGAATGGATTATGTGTACTTACATATAATGGCTTTTTGTGCTGACTGTGTTGTTTTCCGCTGACTCCTTTGTTGTTAGTGCTGATCCACTGACAATATATGGTTAGCTTGTGGCAGCTGCAACCTGTGCCTGGGATCTGCAAAGGCACTCCATCACTCCTCCACCAGATCCAGGAAATTTCTATGGTGGCAATGCAGTTTTGAGGGGCTAGATGTGGGCAAATGTTGATTCAGATAATGATAATGTAGTGTTGATGTCTTTAAAAGCAGTTAGCGGCAATTAGCAATTAGCCCCCTTTGTGCCGCAGCCACTTCTATGGGGGATTTTATATGTTGAAATATCTAAATTCTACTCCTGTGTCCAATATTATAATTCATCCAACCTTACAAAATGCATGGCTGTTTTCAATGTGACCTTGACAGATAATTTCTTGATTTGAAACTTGCTCATACTGTATTTTTGATTTTGACCTTAGCAGGAGCTGGGCCACTGTTGCCTCAGCCATTTCTCTCAGGTGTGTTTAGTATTAACCAACTATATGTTCTTATTGTGGCATTGCCTATAGGCCCCTATTGTTCTTCTGCAAAAAGAATTGTCCCGCTACTAGTCCTAGGGAGATAGAGACACCGTTCCAACTCTAAAACGCCCTTCTTGACCTACCACTGTTAGCATTGCTAACATCATTAGCATTGTTAGCATTATTAGTATATAAGCTAATTAACATTAGCTAACACACACACACACACACACACACACAGAAAAAAATAGATGCAGCAGTGGCTGTAGTTTCTGCCAAGAAAATGCAATCTAGTTATTTTTATTCTTTATATACTTTTTATTTATTCTATGGTCAGGAGACTGACATCTTCATCAACTCTTTAATGTTATAATAGAATCATTAAGAACCTAAACATAATCAAATACATTTGTTAATAGCATTTGTAACTATCACTCTCATCCCAATTCTCACTTTGTTTTCAATGGACCTTGGACTGTCCTCACATTTTATCTTGAATCTTGGGTCTGTATTGTAGAACTAAATGAGATCCATACCAAATCCTGTTCCAGATCAGAGCATTTATACATCATCAGAATCAGAATCAATTTTATACTTGCATATACAAGGAATTTGACTCCGGTGTTATGCTATCTAGACATGCAATATGGATACATGATGGGCATCAAAACAATAGACAATATACATACGGTCATTACCAATTGAGAGTGGCCGCGAGACTCGCTTAAAACATGAGTCACGGCATTACGAGATGTGTAAGTGCAGCTACCGCCGCTAGGAGGCAGCACAAAACCTCTCTAATGATTGCACAACATTCGGAGAGTCAAGCGGAGCAAGAGACGTTTGTTTACTTCCGTGTTCTATTTTTGCAATATGCAGTTTGTTCTGATAGTCAAATTTTTATGCTAGAATTACTTTACTTTTTTTTTTTTTACATTATATTTTGGACCCTATGGCTTTACAATCAGCCTGCGCCAAGTAGCAAATCCCCAGCTTTATTAGGAATTCTAACACAAAATGAGACACCATTTCCAAAGAGACACAGAAAACACGACTGTTCCTTGCCCACAAACACACATGAAAAATGGTCTGACTCCAGCTCTAACACCATGAATCAAGCCTGGATTCTATGAACTAGTTATACAACTAGTTAGCCTATAGGCCTATGTTCATTTGTGTTCTATTTTCGCAATAATGCTTTTGGTCTGTTATGTTTGAATAGGCCTACATGAAGAAACTTCGTTTTACCTTCTTTTGAAGCCTCTTCAAAATCCACCGAAAACTACATCCATGAATGAGGATTTAACTGTAGGTTAAATCAAAGTCCTTCGCCTATAAAAACGTCTCTGGCAGAATTTCACCTTCAGCTGAGTTAACGGTGCTGCGACAAATAGGCCTAAATTTGCCAAATGCGGTTTGCCCTCTGCTCATATTGCGTTCAGTAATGCTGCACCGGGCCAGTAGTATTTTTTATTGTAAGACAGGCTTTTTTTAATTTTTTTATTTGAAGTTCTAAATGAGCACTTAGTTCATTTGTTGAGAGGCGCGTTGTTGCAGAATTGTATACCGAGTGACTGGAAGCAACGGAGGGCAGCAGGGCAAGCAACTCTTACCCTGTCCCATTTTGTTCGCAACAACTGCACATTGCAACCTTTGCCATTGCAACCTTTGCCAGATTTATCCAATTGTATTCTCACAAACGTGGATATTTTCATTTACTGAGACAAAAGGCAAATAGGCTATATGTTCACAGCGAATAAGCAATGGAATTATTACCGGACTCCCATAATGGAGTTACTACTGGACTCCCTATGATTATATATCTTCAAATTTCTAGTTGGTTTCATGGTTTATACTGACAAAATATGTTACAAAGACCCCTTTTAGTCACTGCTGCTCAATTTTCAAGCAAGGGATGGAGAGCCAATAAAATTATTTGTTATAGTCAGTGCTTGAAGTGGGCCAGAACGCAGCTGAACGCAGTTTCGGAACTTCTGTATTTTCGTGTTTTGGGTTGCGCCATTTTATTCTGCGTTCCGGTAGGCCTACTTAGCTGAAACTCATCCGACACAGCGACACTAGCCCGAGAGTAGACAATATCACAAGACCGATAAAAGACTACATTACCCACGAGACACGACAGTGCCCTATCATATGCATACACTGAGTCCCAACCAATCGCAAGGGAAGCAATGCAAACTGTCACAATTTATACTGTGAATGTCATGATGGCATTGTTCACAATGGCACTACGGCCCTATAAGTTTCCCTATGATTAGATGCATCACGCTGGTCTGGTTCATGTTGTTTTAATGGTTTTTCAGTATCATGTTTTTGTGAATGAGGAAAAAGTAGCCTATGCCCATAGGTTATTGCTTGGAAGAATGATTATGATGGTTTTTGAAACAACACATCCAAAAGACTCACAATGTCACCAAACAAATGTCAAATGTCTTGCAATTAGAGTTTATTTTTTCCCACTTCAAGCACTGGTTATAGTTGTACTTTTTAGTTAATGCAAACGCTTATTATTTCAAAATGTTAATGCACTGACGGCAAAACGTACTGCTTTGACTTGCACGACCTACTGGGGGACGGTTGAAACAAGTGTTTCAATCATCCCGACAGTGCCTGCTCGCAGCAAAAGGTGTTTTTCTCCTAGACTAAAAAATATTGACATTTCATACTGTAGGATATGTTACATCATCAATTCCTCTGTTGTTTAAAAGTGATAATATTCGCTCTTAAAATGAGCCCCCGGGTTTAACTTCAGATCAGTATTGCACATCGACACAATTTTCCCTGGGTCTGTCTAGTATTACAAGCTGTATGGGATGCAAAATTTCATGTTTGAATTGTGAATGGTTTACGAGAAAATCTCAATGGTTAATTTGTCCCCCGGTTCAATCGTCACGGCTCTCCCCTACAGATGAGCGTTTTACGCCCACAGGCTGTCAGCACCCATCATCTCACTTGCATTTTGTATAAAGATCGGGGGGAGGGGGGAGGCTATACGTGCAAACGATCTGCTGGGAAGATGGGCGACCAATTGTTTACTAAAACTGCAGAGTGATTCAAATAGCCTACCTATATCCCTAAATCCCTCATTCGCAAGCAGCACAAAATGCATGTCCTTGTGAAGACTTTTATTGAATTGAAGTACTATTTCACATCTTACACTCAAAATTACACATTGCAATAACAGAATCAAGTAAATCAAGTAAGTATTGCAATAACAGAACCCCGTTCTGGAGCCATAGGCTACTGTAGTCCAGTGGTTCTCAAACTTTTTTGATCATTCCCCAGTTAGAAAGAAGGAGAATTTTCGCGCCCCACCTGACCTGTATCAACACCCCCGCTTTATGATCAGCTCCCATCTCCTCGCAAAGAGCGGAGACATTGCACATCTTTTGCTAATGCAGCTTTCACCATTCGTTTTTCCTACAAAAAAGTGATGGGCTTATTAGCGTGATTTGGGTGTGAAGTCTCCAAGCGCAATGTTAGGCCTTATACTGTCTGCTGCCAGTTGTCTGACACAGAACACACATGAGTCGCTCGTCATCCCCAACTATGAATCTAAACGCAAACGCATCATACTTTCTTTGGTTGACTCTTCGTTTTTTTTGTCCGCCTGTCTTAATCTCATTCTCGCCATATTTTGTGACTGTGCACCCATATGCACCGCAAATACTGGATACAACATTTTTGCTCCACTGCTTGTATCAAATTCGTCAATTTTTTTAACCGTTAAACGTGATACTGGTGCACACATTGTGTAGCCGTTGTGTAGCCTATGTCGCAATTTATGCCGACATCTATTTTGTCTCAAAATGGTTACAGCCTGGCTTAATTTTTCTGGTTTTCTATCAATCGTCCCGACTCTCCCCTACAGAAGGGGCGTTTTGTGTGTTTTAAGGTGTTTACGTGCTAATTATGAATCCATTGTGAGTGGGAGCTCTTTTGTTGAGTAACCTTTAATAAAGACAAACACAAAATGCTCGTTTTTTTCCGATTCCTCGCACCCCACCTGCAGTACCTCTGAGAAACGCTGCTGTAGCCATGTGAACACGCGTGTAGCCTAGTTCATTTATTGTGAGGCGCGTCCTTTGCCACGGAGTCGGGCCGTGCCCCACCTAGCAGCCATTGGTGCACCCCCCCCCCCCCCCCCCCATCACAGGTCGAAAAACGTTAGGCTTTCATTTTATTCATATTTTAAAATTAATATGAAATGGAATAAAATAAATAAATTGGAGATTGTAAATTGCACTCGCATAACACGTTCGCTCAATGATCATTGGTCGCTGAGTAAACTTGATTCATTTGATTTCAATGTGCCTGTTGCGCTGCAGCGTGCAGAATCGTATCGTTAAAATTGTATCCGTTTTTCGCCTAATGGATGTATGAAAATGAATTTAAGAAAATGGTTTAGAATTGCCCATTCATTGCCTGCAACCTTTTTGACAGTAGCCCTTAGCTTATTTCACTTATTGCCAGCCTAGGCCTTCTAAGCGATGAATAGTTGATCAAAGTTGGCTGGGTCTTACATTTGTGTTTCGTAGAGGCAATACGTGACTGTCTTATGTCAGTGCTGCCTGATGCGTGGCTACTCCCCGATTGCATGCCTGTCAGCTTCGGCCAAGTTGGTAGATATTGATGCCTGCTTTTCAGAACAGTCATATCAGAGGACCATTACAAAGCCTGGAGCAAGAACACAAACTGGGATGGATCAAGGGGCAAGCGAGAACTGCCAGAGAGTCTCTAACATTGAAAGTGACGATGGACGTTAAAATGATTATATGATATGGGGCTGACAACGCAGAGTCTTGATGAGCTCCCTCTGTTGTGCGTTGATCACAGTCATCTTTCCCATCGGGACTATGGGTCAGCATAGTTCACTGTATTAATTAGGCTATTTTTATTGAATTGAATAATTACTATATTTAGCCTACGGTTGGTTAACACAAACACAAAAACAACACTCAAATAACAGACTATTTACAGTAACAAAATAACAGTAGGCTATTCAGTATAACTAGCCTATTTCAGCTCAACTTTATTTCCTGACGGCTATAGGCTATAGAACACTCGCGGTCGCGGGCGCTCCCAAGTGCCACCTGGTGGTTATTTGGGTACACTGCAGCTTCTTTAGAAAAAAAAAATTAAATTGTGCGTGACACACACATGACGCACAGGAGGTTCGTGCGTGCAGCCGGGCCATTTCATGTGACACTGACTGTAGGCAACTATAAACATTATATACAGGTAATAAATTATACAAGAATATAAATAAACTGTTAGGTGAGAGGGAAACATAGTTGTGCAGGTATAGTGCAAAGAGCATAACTAGTGCAAATACCAAGATGAGGGTATGGGGGAGGGGGGACTCATTGACTCACTTATATTAATCAGTCAAAATATTGTAACCGCTTTCAATTTTAGATGTTACAACAATAAGAAATGCAATGCTTTTGTATTTGTTTTATGATTGTAAACAGATGATTGCCAGAGGAAAGAATGCCTCAGAACTGTTTCCAGCTGTGGTGAAGAATGTGGCTTGTAAGAACATTGAAGTAAGAAAGTGTTGGTATTGTCCATTTTCAAGTATTCTTAAGTATTTGCCATTATGTGAAATTGTTGTATTGTGTTTAAACAGGTGAAGAAACTGGTGTATGTTTACCTTGTGCGTTACGCTGAGGAACAGCAGGATCTAGCTCTGCTCTCCATCTCCACATTCCAACGAGGGTTAAAGGTTATCTACGAACAAACATATTTGAAGTCGAATATGGAAGAATTAGTGGAGGAAAGGAAGTACTAGTGGGAGATTTTCACAGTGACATAAAGCAAGTTTTTGGGGATTCATTTGGGTTGACTGTTCTAACATTCCCTGTTGCACAATAACTGGTTAAAGGGAGGGGACTCAGTAGACCTGGTAACTGAGGCAACAGAGAACAGGTGAAAGTTTGCATGGAAGAGGAGGCAGGAGTTTCTAGTGAGGAGTGGGTGTAGTTGCTGGTGGGCCTGGTGTGGCTGTGACATTGGTATTGTACAAAAACTCTTCAATTCTGTCAGGTCAGCAGTTAGTTGATAAGTAAAAAAATCACATTAGTATGTACATTTGTTTATGCTAGATGCTAGAGTCTACCGGTTGATTTTTTTAAATATTTTAAATATTCTGTAGACTCCAGACATTTTAAACTTGAATCTTTCTTTTTCTCAGGATCCTAACCAGCTGATTCGCGCAAGTGCACTACGCGTGCTCTCCAGCATCAGAGTCACTATAATTGTGCCTATTATGATGCTTGCTATCAAAGAAGCTGCATCTGACATGTCTCCTTATGTGCGTAAAACTGCTGCACATGCCATCCCAAAACTGTACAGGTAATAATTTGGCTCTTTCAGATTGTTGTGAATGTTGCCAATTTTCCTGCATTTATTGCTTTCTCTGCATCTTATTATTCTTCACTTGCTATTAGTTTGGACCCTGAACAGAAAGACCAGTTGATAGAGGTTATAGAAAAACTTCTTGCTGATAAAACTACGGTAAGTCACATGTTAAAAAAATGTTTGGCAGTAGCATTTAGATGTAAGCCAAGACTGCAGAGATCTCGTAATATTTATCAAAAAATCTATAAAGTCTTGTTTAACGTGCATTACTAACTTTACATCTGTCTTTGCAGCTTGTTGCTGGAAGTGTAGTCATGGCATTCGAGGAGGTCTGTCCGGAGCGCATTGAGTTAATCCACAAAAACTACCGTAAATTGTGTAACCTGCTTATTGATGTAGAAGAGTGGGGTCAGGTAGTCATCATTAACATGCTGACTCGATACGCTAGGACACAATTTCTCAACCCCAACATTAATGTAAGTAATTGGATAAAAATTATTCAGGTGAAGATTATGGGTGTAAAACATACCATGAGTTGGTGGCAAATAAGTTTATTGGACAAGATAATTATTTCTTGTTTACTAATAGATACAATTTTTTTTTTGCATTTACAGTATGTATGTATGTAACCTACGACCAGATTGTTAAATGTAACAAGCAGCATGTTAACAGTTAACTTATATGATAAGCTGCTACTGAAAGATAAGAACTGTTAATCAATGGTTAGTAATTTATTCTAAAAATCGACTTTTTTATCAGCTGAGATTAAACCTATGTTTTTTTGTGAACTGCTATTATTGTCAGACAAAAAAAAAACAAGCATAATGGTAGCAGTTTTACGTAATTAAAGTGTAAACTGCTGTTGGCTATGCAAAGCATAACCATCTTGTATGGCCACACTTGTTGCTAGTAAAACATGATACACATAGACTGACAGATTGGTTAATGCCCAAAGGTTCATTTCAGTCTTGCAGCAGCTGTACACAACGAAACAGTTATTGAAGGGATAATGGACAGAACCACTTTAGCATATAAAAATCGCAATACTGATTCAAGGTGAAAAAAATAAACTGAACAGATATCTAATCTAACATGGACTATTCAATATGTTCATGTAGATATCTGGGATGGGCTTGTATATAACATTGCAGCCCAATCTGTGTCATCTGTGGGCCATAAACAGTGGTGGGTCTATAGAAAAAACTCTTGGCAAACACAAGTGGTGGGCCTGTTTGCTGATGTACAGTATATATTCTTCTACTTTCTCTCTAGTCAAAATCTTCCATAAATCTTGTCTGTATCCAGACTATGAATTTACTCATGGCATGCTATGCCTCACTCTGCTTTTGCTGTATGGAGAATGAAAATATTTAGAGCTTTTGATGATTGATTCAACAGACTTAATAACAGGACTTAACTACAGGATACCCTCTCTAAACTACCAATGTGTCGCCTTTTAATCACTTCACGATAGGAGTCTCTTCTGGAGGAAGGAGGGGAGAAAGCTTTTTATGGTTCTGATGAGGAAGAAGAGGGCAAGGAAGAGAATCCTGAAGTGTCTGCAATGGCCAAAAGGAAGCCCTACATCATGGATCCTGACCACAGACTTTTACTTAGAAACACTAAACCTCTCCTGCAAAGTCGCAATGCAGCTGTATGTTTTCCATATTAATAGCTACAACAAAAAAATGGAAATGCATTAATACTATTTCTTAAGAAAAAATGATCATGCTTTACTATTAATCACTTGTTTGTTCAGGTTGTAATGGCTGTGGCGCAGCTCTACTTCCACCTTGCCCCAAAAGCAGAGGTTGGCGTTATTGCTAAAGCTCTTGTACGGCTCATGAGGAGCCACAGGTCAGTTGTCAAGTTCTATTACGTATATATTTTGGGGATTTTTATTTTGAAATTATGGTAAGACAGTGATTTGCCCAATTTGCCTGCTAACCTATTTTCGGACCAGTAGACAAGTTGGCAAGTGAGGTCCAACAGCTGAATTGGCCATTACAATAACTGGTGGTCTTGAACTGCTGTTGCCTTCACAGCAAGCCTATACATAAAAATCCACACACTCAAACACGCTCAACTACAGAAGTTGAGTTTCCTCTGAATTAGGAACTATGGCTTCTTGGAGCTTTTTTCTTTTTTCCAGTAAACACTCACTATGGTGGTATAGTTCAGTTTTTAACACTTTGAGCCCCCTCCATATATCACGCTGCCAGCAGAAACGGAAAGGGGAGCTGTTTAAAGTAAGGATTGTAGTCTTTTCGCTTGGCACAGGAGTAGTCCTACTACCTGAACAGCTAACTTGCTCTGAGTATATATTTTTTCTGTTTGTTTATGTGTGATTTATGTGTGGCTGTGATGTATCTGAAAATAATAGTTCAGGGATTTAGAAAGTGCCAAATAAAACATGACAGAAGCTTTATTTCGCTACTATACATGTTTTGGAACATCAGCGAGCACCACAAACCACTCGGTGAGTAGCACCTTTTTTAAAAAAAATTACTGTTCTTTGGACATAACAACTGCCCAGTGCTAGCCATTTTGAGGCAGGCCGAGGTGATTCTACATTTTCCAAATAGCTGTGACAGGAGCAATCATCAAAATTTCAGTGTCAACTACTTTATTGCATTTTAGACAACTTGTGGAAGTGGCTCAAAGTGTTAAAAACGGAACTATACTTTTAAATGTTACTGAGGACATGTTAATATCAGCAGTTATATCTGTTATTACAGGTTTTTTTTTTTATTATTACAGTGAAGTCCAGTATGTGGTCTTGCAAAATGTGGCAACCATGTCCATCAAACGAAGGGTAAGAATTCACCATTTCCAATATAGATTGAGTCATGGAATAGTTGAATAGTTTATGTAATTAAATTAATGGTGAATTATTGTAGTAATTACTTTTTTTAGTAAGGACTTATTTTGCAACAGTTGTAGGCAGCTGGAAACTGGCATTGAAAAGTTCACTGAGGACTTATGACAACTCACAGTTTGAGTGGCGGAATAGTCGAAAGGTTTAACTGGTTAAATTATTTATTGGTGGATTATTATTGGAGTGTGGATTTTTGTAGAGTGCAAACAAGTGTAGGACTGGCATTTTGGTTTTAGATTTTGAGAACATGGTAGAAACATATATACAGTACATTTATACATTTATACTCGTATTAATTCTTTGAAATGTGTTTTTAATTAAACAAATATACAGTTGTGTAATGCTGTGATGATTTTGTCTGATAATTTCTTATGGTTGTGATAAATGTAGCTTAAATATAATGATGAACAATGTAATGAAGAATGTCTCATCCTTAACCCGTACAATCTCACCATATTGTAGTGATTGACTTTGATAGCCTTTGACAGCCCTCAAAAGTGCTTAACGGTAAAATAACTTCAGTCAGGAGGAGAACATGCATAAGGAAACTACATGAGAAGTGCTCCACCTAGACTATGCAACTTCCACTGTGCAACTAGAATGTCAGCAGCTATGCACTTTTTTTAGTTAACAGCCTGTATTTCTCCCGACCCATGTTCTAAGTCTTGTTCTCAATTCAAAGTTGCGAGTTCCATTGTACGTCAAGTTATACTTACAGAGTCGGTTTATGAATTTAATTCATGTTTTTTTAACTAATTGTTGATTTTCTAGGGAATGTTTGAACCTTATCTGAAGAGTTTCTATATACGCTCGACAGACCCAACACAGATTAAGGTCCTTAAGGTACAGTCAACAGTCTTGTTCATTGTAGTTTTGCCCTGCACCATATTGTAATATATGTTTTAAAAAATATATTTTGTTTACAGCTTGAGGTTTTAACTAATTTGGCAAATGAAACTAATATTTCAACAATCCTCAGAGAATTTCAGGTAAATGCATCACTCTTAAATTCACTCATTCAAAGACTTTAGTTTGAATTCACAAGTCCATATAATCATGCACACACAAACTTACTTCTTTTTTTCTTACTGGGATGTAGACTTACATTAAAAGTATGGACAAAGATTTTGTTGCTGCCACAATTCAAGCCATTGGACGGTGTGCCACAAATATTGGTGAAGTCCGAGACACATGTTTGAATGGATTAGTCCAGCTACTCTCTAACCGTGACGGTAAGTTTCTGTTACAGCAAATGATTTTAGTTAACCTCATGTGAGAGAGGAACAAAAGAGAGTCAAAAATTGTAAAGCTAAAAGAAAAACAAAAGCGAGAGGGATAAAATAATTCTGTGTGATTTCAGAGCTGGTGGTGGCCGAATCAGTAGTGGTGATCAAGAAGCTCTTACAGATGCAACCAGAGCAGCATAGTGAGATTATTAAGCATATGGCTAAACTCACAGACAACATTCAGGTACAACTGTTCAACCTGCTTAAACATTTCTTTTTCTCCTAGCCGACTGCTGCAGCAGTTTTTTTCTCCCTTTTTGCATAGGTTCCAATGGCACGAGCTAGCATTTTGTGGCTAATCGGAGAATACTGTGAGCATGTGCCCAAGATTGCCCCTGATGTCCTAAGGAAGATGGCCAAGACATTCACTAATGAGGAAGACATTGTTAAGCTACAGATAATAAATCTGGCAGCCAAACTATACCTTACTAACTCAAAACAAGTGAGATGTTCTTTTGCATGTTGTTACTTCATGAGATATACATACAGCCACTATTATTATTATTATTGTTATTATTATTATTTTAAATAACTTTTTCTTTATTAAATATCTTTGGCATTACCTCTAGACTAAACTGCTTACGCAGTATGTACTCAACCTGGCTAAGTATGACCAGAACTATGATATTCGTGATCGAGCTCGATTCATACGCCAACTTATTGTGCCCATGGATAAGGGTGGTGCTCTGAACAAGTATGCAAAGAAGTTGTTCCTTGCCTTGAAACCTGCACCTGTCTTGGAGTCTCCATTTAAAGGTAAAGATAATTTTAACAAGAACATAACATGTGAGCAGAGCTAAGCGACGAAACTTTCCGCTCCCACTTACGCATAAACAACTACAAACACGTCAGACATGCATGGGTTATGAGGAAATAACTGTAGGGCTTTATGAATATGTTTCAAACATATTCTAAATGCTCACATTTTGCTCTGGTCTCCTCATGTTTTCGCTAGCCTGGCTTTTGTGACTATAAGCTCACAGGAGCTTAGTCTGGCCAAGCTACCGTACTACCTGCATCTATCAGATGCCTCACTGGCGCTGGGAGGGAAAGCTTGTTTCTCATTGGTTCCCACTTTTTTGGGGAACAGAAATGGTCTTTAACAGCAGCTTAGCCAGACAGACTGACTGCTCGCGAAATTGAATGTAGCGTCACAGGAAGTATGGACGGGCCAAGTCTTGTTTGCCCAGATTAAAGATTAGATTAGATTTACTGAAAATCTCATGTAAATGGAATAAACTGATTTTCATTATCGGTTTACTGCCGTCATTAACACACCTAGGTTTCTGCCAGAATGCAGGTTTCCTTCAGACATGTATATGCTTTAATCAGCTTTATTTCGTTTTTTTATAATTGCGCATGTGCAGGAAAACGAATGTTGGCAACACACAAACCAGAATCGTCTGTTGTAGGATACTAGAAGAAGCTCAAAACCATGGCTAATGGATAATAATAATGTTTAGCAAAACCCACATTATGATGGCCCTTCACTGGATGCTCTCAATTCGGTAGGCTATCAGTTGTCTGTAACCATAGACTCTCCTGTGACAAAGTAGCCTGCAAAAAGTGACAAAGTTTCCTAACCATTACCAGTTATTTCAAAGGCAGTTTTAAATCACAAACTTGAAGAAAACCGATATTTGATGATAGGATAACCATTGAAGGCACAATTTGCGCATGCTCTAGACTCGTGGAGAGCGGTATCGGAATGGAACTAGAGCGAAACAGAACCATCGCTCTGGCCTTTAGATGAAAACTCGCTCGGCGCTCCCACTATATTTTGCACGCTCCGCCCACCTGCTCGCTCTGTGCTTCGCTCACATGCACTGGAACATACCAGTAATGATCTCATATATGAGCACATAAAAATGACTTGATACTGTACTAGCAGGTTTTGGTATTTATATTTTCTTCATGGTTTCAACCCTTTTTTTATAGACCGCGATCATTTCCAGCTGGGTTCTCTGTCCCATCTCCTGAATGCTAAAGCAGGCGGATATCAGGAATTGCCTGACTGGCCTGAAGCGGCACCAGACCCATCTGTGCGCAACGTGGAGGTGAAGGATTCTGTGCGTGAAGTGGAAAGAGTAACACACACTTGAGGCCTCTAGGTGAAGGCCTGGGAGTGCTGCTATTGCAGAATAACATGATCTTAGAGGGAGTCCTATACTTTCACAGACCATTTGATGCCCTCACCTCTTCCACTTCGTTTTAGATCTGCTTTGTACTGAATGGCCTTTGCACCATGGATTGCCATGCACCATGGCAATGAGGCATTATATACTAGACATACACTCTCAGTATGCAGCATGGTATGCAAGAAGCAGAGTAACCACATTGCTAGTACCTCATTGATTGATGAAGTACAGTTTTTTCAGCAGTTTTTTATACTACTTTTTTATACTACCTGTACTGTTTACCACACACTGCTTTCTGCAGAGATCATTATGCGAGTAGATACTCGGGTTTCTTCTTGAAAAGAAATGTCAGAAATATGGTTTCCAAAAGTTCTACTACTTAATTTCTTTCTGCAGAGCAACACTCACAAATCCACTCAGCCATTTAATCACTTTTTAACTAGACATTTTTTAGTTGACAGTTAGCAGTGTTGCTGAGGAACAGCGATTTTTAATCGTTTAGTTTAAAGAAGAAGATCAGGTTTATAGCCATTATTTATGCTATTTATTTGTGTCATTTGTGTCAGTTTCACTTCAAATTTGATTTTATCACTGGCTCATTTTTGTTTGTTTCATGTTTATGGTTAATGTTGTATGTATTATTCGTGTCAGTTGACATTTGACAAGACGGGTGTATTTGTACTCCTCCACATTTTCCTCCTGTGCTCAGCCTCTGTCTCACCACCTTTCTCTCTGTGCCTCGGTCCACAGCTAGAGGAGGTCCTAACCACCAGTGAGGGGCGAATGGGCTTGCTAGGAGACTGGAGAGAGGTGCAACTGGGAGTGCAGTGTGTTTTCTTTACTGTGCTCTAGCCAGCAACCTTTTTAGCCAAACTATACATCACAGACTGAGCTCAGTTTTTTTTTACTGGCACACTCTTAAAATGAGACAGTATATAAATGTGTTCACTGCACAGTGTTCCCAGTTTACAAAAATAGATTTTTTAAGATGCTGTTAAGATAATTTGTGTCAGAAAATATGCATTATAAAGTATAATGCATTAGACCTTACATTAACAGTCATATGCAGCTTATAACCTTTATTAAATTTATAGTTAATGTGAGCAATATGCAAACATTATGCAAACAAAATTGTCAGAGAAGAGGAGCTGAGACTTAAACGTGCCGAAGGAGGTGGATGGAGGAAATGTATTCTGGCTCTGATATTTGTTTGAAAGGACTTGCATGATTTTATTGCTTTTGGCAGTCTGGAGTTTAATTACATTGAATTCACTCTGACAAAGAAGATAGATTTAGCTTGTGAGACAACACTCTATTGTTCCTCGTGTGGTGTGTTCTGTCCTCTAGCTCATTCTGGATATTGGGTGCATTTGTGCCCACACAGGGCCAAAACAATTCCAGAGTCAGCTGTGTACTGTATGAACTTGATCACCACCCTGTGTCAAAACTACCCAGATCTGTCATTTACAACTTTCTCCCATGTGTTTACCAGATCCATTTACATGTTGTATGATCATAACAATTCTCAGAATCAAATATTTATTTTTACAAAACAAATGCATGTGTTTAGAATAGCTATATGTAATTTAATAAGGACCAGAAGTCTGACTAGACTGTAATGTTGAGTGTCCTTGAGTTCTTGTCTACTTCTGTCTTTATTTCTTGATTCTACCATTCATCTCACCTTTCTTCACTACGTTCTTTTCTGTCTTGTCTGCCAGGTTATTAAGCTGCTTGAAAGGGTCACAACCTTAACCAGTGTGAGTCAGTTAGTGACTAATAGCCCCATTCCTTTATGCCTCGTGTTGTGCATCTGCCCACTGCTTCCTAAGATCCTGTGCACTGTTTCCTGTTCTGTATGCTCTTTTAGCTTCCCTCATGCTTCAAATTTTGGACTAGGGTTGTTTCTTTATTCAGCCTCTTAGATTGTCTTTTCAATAGATGTTGGAGTATTTTTTTTCTTACTCATCAGAGCTTTACGTCTAATTTGAGATCATGTCATCATACACCTAGTGGAACTTCCTTTCAGGCTCATGGGTGAAAGTTGATTCAGATTTCATTTGTGGTTAGTTTGTGAAGTCAATGACTTTATTTCAATGTTCTTTGGCCAAAAGATTTTTTACCCTCGTATTTCATTTCCTGTAGGTTCCTGAATGGACCAAGTGTAGTAGCCGTGACAAGAGGAAAGACAAAAAAGTAGAAAAACCCTTCTACTCCGATTCTGAGGAAGAGTCTGGCCCAACAGAGTCAGCAGACAGTGGTAATTAGTTTCATAGAGCTACCTTAGTGAAAATAGTTGATGCAAAGTGTACAAGCCAAAGCATGCTCTGTACATGAAGCTATATCAGACAGACATTCAACCATATTAACGCCATAAGCAAATCTATAACCTTTTACCAGTAAGCAAAACGTAGCTGATTACATTTACATTAATTCCTTTTTGTAGATGTTTTTATCCAAAGTGATTAAGTGAAAGGATTAACATTAAGGCTACTTTAAGCATGTGGCTGGATCTTCGTGGTATGTCAGAACTGTGCGTTTACACTTTCGTGACTATAACCTACCCAATTCATAAACTTTTCTCAGGATCAACAAGTGTTTCAGGCCTTTAATCGCTATAAATAAATCCATGAGGTGGCTTTATGTGATCAATCTTTTAGCGTGTGTCTAGAGTTTAGTCTCATAAACCAACTGGGTAGAGCTTTGGGCTTGTTGGTTGGATCCCCAGCTGATTCTGTTGTCTTAGTTATTTATTTAAAGTGTTGCTAGTTATTTATTTATAGTGTTGCTATTAGTTGGTTGATGTTCAGAGATGATGTTGCATAATGAAACATGCAGAAAAAATGTGTGTGACATTGGAAATGAAATGTCATTGTCTTCCTTTAACTGAATAAATTACAGCTCAAATAAACATTATCAACGAGGACTGTGATTCCCAAACCACAGCTACCGCTATTCAAACTTCCTACAGTTTCAGTGACAGCCTTTTGACACTTAACGTGTATAAGTTCTTGTCAACGTTTTTAATAATTTAAGCATAAAAAGGCATCTACAGTACATATTTGACTGTAACAGACTGCAACATCTGCAATCAATTATAGTCGTAAGGCAGAGGTTCACATCAGCTTTTCAAGATGAAGATGGTCCTACAATATTTTAATAATTTCTTTTGCTGTCCATGTTGTTTCAATAAGTTATTTGTTTTAACATGCTTTTTACATTGTGCAAAAGTCCCAATATACGACTTTGATTTGCAAGGTCCTATGCTGCCTGATATAATAATGAATACTGAGTTTTGGAATGGTTCAGTTGGACATGACGTTTTTATATCCATGCAAATATATCATTGTGAATGCTAACTTGTTACAAACTACTACTGTTGCACAATGTCTGTGGTAGGCTATGTGGTAGGCTAACTGCTATGTCCTCCACTACTGAGGGAATATGACGACCTTTTATGTCACACTGGATAAAAACAAAAGAGAAATAATGTACTGTGACTGTAGAACTGTTTATTTATCTTTTACTGCCTTGTGTTTTCTGTAGGATCAGACTCTGGCAGTGGAGCAGAAAGCAGCAGTAGCAGTGAAGAGAGTGGCTCTGGGTCAGACTCAGAAGACAGTGAGGAGGATTCCGATTCTGAAGAAGAAGAGAAAAAAGAGAGAGAGAAGATGCAAAGAAAGAAGACAGCTTCAGAAAGTGCTGCCAGGTATTTGCTCATTATTATTTCATATTGGTAATTTATTTAATAAAATAGATAAATAAACATTGTTCATAAAGTATACAATATCTCTTTAGTGAGGAGAGCTGTGGAGAGGATGGGAAGGCCCAGAAGAAGATTAAAATGGAGAAAAGATCAGAGTTAGAAGAGGACAGTGAATCAGAAAGCAGTGAATCTGAATCTGAGTCAGAATCAGAGTCGGAGACAGATGCTAAGACAATGAGGATGAAGGTAAGAGCTCAAAATTTACTTTTCTCCCCTTGGAGCCGTAAGGAATAAGTCTGCTCAAGTGTAAATATTTCACAATACCAATAAAGATCCCCAGAGTAGGATGATCTTACTGAAGCCAATAGCCCTCTTACTCACTGCCAAAAAAATCTTTAACAATCTTTAACAAGGTACTTATGGTCTTTACCTAGTCCCTCAGAGAGCAGACCCGGCATCAGACAGGAATTGCAGACAGGCCTGGTATTCCTTTGGGGTGGGGGGTACGAATTTAAAAAATAGGTTAACCATTAGTAAAGCTGTAGGCAATGCTGTGTCACTGCATGGAATCTTCACAAGATGTTCATTCACTTGCATCTGAATTGTTTTCTTAAGTCCTTTTCAAATGCCAATTTAATCAAATTGCTCTTACAGACTTTGCGGATTATTGGTGAAAACATTTCACAAGTTCACAAGTTCTCGTGCAGCCTGTCTTTGCACTCTGCATATTTCAGCACAGTCATTATGCTTGGCATTGCTTCAAGGGATTTTCACTTCCATCAGGCACCGTTGTGTCTTTCATTATCATATGCAAGAACTGTCCTGCTGCTGTGTACTCTTTATCCCCTGCTACTGTGTACAGTGTGTCTGTGTTGGAGCTGAGGAAAGGCTTGTGTTTTGGATAGGCTACATGAGAAAAGTGGGAAGATGGGCCATTTAAAATGACCACATTGTAGACAGAACACGTTTTCTTTGTTATTACAAAATATTTTATTGGAAAAGGAAAACTATATGAATCCTAGTATTTGTATTTTTCATAAACAATGTTGTAAACATTTGGAAGGATGACAGGTTTGTAGCCTATTCCCAGGGCAGGCACAACAGCCTGCAAAATGCAGCACCAATCCTGCTGACAGGAACAAGGAAGCACGACCATATCACCCCTGTCTGGCTTCCCTGCACAGGCTCCCCATCGATTTTAGAATTCCATTTCAAGTCCTTATTGTTTTCAAGGCTCTAAATGAGCAGGGCCCTGCTTATATTACTCTACAATTATTACCTGCTTATACTACCTTCTCCAGCCTTACTCTGTCCCTAGGTATCTAAGGTCCTTTAATAAAGGGCTTCTACAAGTGCCATGGTCACGTTTTAAACAGAAAAGAGATGGGGCCAGTGGCGTAACTATTGGTAAGCAGGTACTCCAGCTGCTTACGGGCCCACGGCCACGCAGGGGCCCCTCGGTCATTGAGGGCAACGGCAACTGCGGGCTTTTTCCCCTTTTACTTATTTGTCACGGCATATGCAGCCATGTAGCCTGAGCTATCGAGATATGTAGCCAATATTGGGCGGATGTTGGTGGGGAGGAGCATTTTAGCACCTGGTTGTGATCCCTTCTGTAGTGACAATGTACCAAGCTTCACAGCCAGACAGTATATGTCTCAATACTGCTAACGACTGCGGACCTTTATCTCACTAGACTCCATAGTCCACATTTCAATCTATGTAATCGCTTTTTTTTCTCTACCCCTTCCCAATTCAACTACTAGCCCTGCTTTACCAGCACAACTGCTCTTGTCTGCTAGCCTCTTGAATTCTTCTACCAGCACATTTTTGGAGCATATGAAGTAGGCCCTTCCCTTATAAAGCTACACTGATATCATGCAACACCCAAACACTTTTTGATATATGCCTTAGTCAGCCTTTTTAGCTTCTCTGGGGAACAGATCAAATTTGCTTTGCCCACCATTCCAGTTTTCCTGGTAGCCCTGATCTGTAAAATATTTTCTCTCCACCAAATCTGTACTACGCTACTCTACCACTACTTTTCTACTCTCCACTACTTTTGCCTTTGTGACTGAAATGCTCCTTGACTTACTCAGTCTTTTCCACAGGTTGTATCAATGTTCAGCGTTGCAACATTTCAACATTTTTTACATATTTGATATTTCTACTGAATCAGTTGTGTAACAATTCAACTGTTATCTCATTATACTGCTTTATTCTCAGAATCTTTAATTAATAACAGATTATGTTTGTCTAAGACAAATTCGAAATATGTCAAAAACCTACATCTCAATGAAAAGGCAGTTAACCAATCTGAATGTTTCAAACATAGAAACTCTCCTTGCAGATATGATGCCCACAACAATGCTATGAAATTTATGTCAGACATATTAGGTATTGTATATTCGGCATAAGGTGTACAAATATCTTAGACATTTTAGACAGAAAAAAATGTATAGTCCATAATATTAATTAATTATTATTTGTAGTTCACTAAATACAAATCTAAAATGTCACATTTGTTTGCCTTTGCAGCTAAAAGCTAAACTGTTTTTTTGTGTTTCATTATGATGCTACATAGTACTGGATAATAGAATTTAATCAACATTCTTATCTAGGTGTCCAGTCCAAATAAACAAACAAAAAAAACAACTGTTGAAAAGAAGGAAATGTCTCTTCTTGATCTGGACGATTGTGAGTAATACCATTAAATAAACTGCATTTATCTTTAAGGTGATACAGTATGTTCAGTTAATTTGTTCTCTCTTTATCATTTCCAGTTGAATCAACCACATCTCAAGTCACTCCAGTCAGCAATGTTCTCTCAAACAGCCTGGTGACCGATTTAGAAGGCTTATCTTTGACTGACACCATCATACCGTCAGCAGTGAGTGAAATCTAATTAAAAAAATCTAGAATTGCCAATTGAGTTGTTAAAACAGTCAAATAGCCACAGTAACAAAGAATAAAAGCACAAATATTACTAGGACAAGCATTTATAATGCTTAGTTGCACTGCAATGTTCCACTGTTCCTGTTGGAGAGTTCTGTTAAGATTCATATATTAAATGTGGACAAATAGCTCCAGGCCCTGTGTAGACTTTGTAGAGTTAGCCTGGTGTTTGGTGTTAGGCTCAGGGTTTGGATAAGGGCTGTCAAACAGCCCTGTGTGGTGGTCTTAGGGTTTTAGGCTGGGTTTAGTGTAGGGTCAGAGTTAGCATGGAGTTAGCAAATCCTACACCACCAAAAGAGGGCTCAAAGGAGAAATACAAAAGTGCCCTGTGAAATCAAGTACTAATAATCAATAAAAAATAAGCAAGAAAAACATTCAAAAATAGATAAAGATAATTTAAGAGCAAGAAGCAGCCATAAAAACATGCATTTAAATCATTTATGTTTTAACTACTAGTCTATAATTAGACAGTATTTAGTAGACAGTATTATTTGTTTATTTAAAAGAAAACTGTTTGCTAGTTAAAGGCCCACTATGCAACATTTTTCAGTTAATTAATCCGTTTCATACTGTTTAGGATGCTAAAATGAGTCATTACACGGCGAACGAACGGTGTAGAGTGCGCCACCGTGGCCTATAGCGGTAGATACAGCACTTGCAACATTCAGTAGCGCGGCCCGCGAGATGCAATGGCAATACAGACCTCTGGGTGGGGCTCACAAAAATCATGCCTGCTTTTCTGGCATCTCCTACATGCACAAGCCTTCATCAGAAAGCGATGGGCGGGCTAACTGCTAGCGGCTATACAGTTAGAATGGCGAAAGCAGCAGATATGGAGTTTCAACGCGATGGAGCCAGCAAAAAAAAAAAAACAGCGAAAGACCATGTCGGAGCAGAAAAGGAAGAGGAAAAGGGCTCGTGATAGTGAGAGGAGTCGCACAAGGGTGAACATTGGACAAACCTTCGCTGAATGGCGACAGGTAAAAGAACAAGAAGGCTGCAAGAGTGATTCGGATCTAGCCTTCATGTTGCAGCGATTGTAAGTATCATTGCAAAGATTTTTCTCTTTGTGCATGTTTGTTCTTTCTCTATGTAAGTCAATGCTTGTGAAGAACTATTATTGTGAATGCGGTCTCTGAGGTGGATCACTTCGTGGCTATTGTTGATGTGTGTTTAGCTAGATAGCTCGGTGGCTAAACATTGGTTCGTTGTTTTTAGCTTGCTATTTAGCAAACTTGCTAGGTTGAATTCATGTTCGTTTAGCTT
>JAGFZM010000149.1:217210-230229 GCA_017657215.1 Limnothrissa miodon
GGCAGGGACGACATCACATGACAAACCAGGAAGTGAACAGGGAAAGATAGACACAAGACAGGATCACATGACCACAGAAACCAGAAATTATAACAGGAAGCACATGACACAAAGACATCAGGAACTGAAACAGGAGGGAAAACAAGACCACATGACAAAACCAAAACACAAAACACCCAAAACCCTGACAACCTCCTACATGTACATCAAGCACCTGCTGTCATTTATTTATACTGGTATACGTGGATTAACCTTAATACTTAGACATCCAACTTCAAAATCTGTTTATTGCTTAAAGAGGCACTCAGTAAGTTTATGCGACCATTTTTGGGGTCATAAAATCGCTTAGAAATTGTTTTTTTCTGTTAGACTGGTCTGTTGTGTTGCAAACGGCGATTGAACTCACTGCTGTACAGCCCTGTATAGTGAATACGGAACTTGCAACTTCTGAGGGAGTGTACACTACAGCAATACAGCTAACTGTACAGAGCTCCCCCTACAGGTTTGTGGCATTTAATGCAGGGTTAAAAAACAGACTTACTGAGTGCCTCTTTAAGCTGTATTTGAGATGGGCTAGGTTACTGCTCAATGAACAGCTCCTGTATGAACAACTCATACCTCCACTGCATTTTTTTTAAATCTATTTTTGGGCCTTTTTTCCTAGACTAGCCTGTTTATACCTCCTAGCAGTTCTTTAACTTTCTTTATCTATCTTTATCCTCTTCTAACCGACTCGGATCTCGCATGTAATATCACACCCACATTTAAAGCGTTTTGCGCATCTGAGGTGGAGAAAAACATGTCCGCCACCTGGAAAGCCGTTATGAATTAAAACTTTCACTTCATTTCATGTTTGTTTATCTTTTGTTAGCAACCCCAGAGACGATTAGCATCACCCATTGCTAAACACCCGCTTTTGTTCAATAACGTTACTGGCCTCAACACAACACCGACTCCCATATGCAGAGATACAGATGCAGTCAGATATTGCATTAATACGAGTGATTGAAATTTTAGTTTGTCATTTCTGTATCCTGTATTGCTCAGGAGACAATATGTTTTTTTCTTTTTAGGCTCATTTAAGTATTCATTTTGTCACAGTTGTTTCTCCTAATTTGGCCTTAGGAGAAATACAACAAGCCAAAGATGAGACCTCATAATGAGACAAATATGAGTCATTTAAGAGATCTCAGTTTTAGAAGCAGGAGAAATAGGGGAGGTCTCGTTTATGTTTGATGGTAACCTCATTTACAACTTGTTTCTCAATTGGAGAAATAATATGGTAAATGATAAGACTTTACAGTGAGAAACAGTTGTGAAGGAGGAGATACAATTGAAATATCAATCAGTATTTCAGCTATTTTTATTTCATGAATCTTCTAACATAAACAAACAAGTAAAAAACTGTCAAAACATAGCTTAATACATACATAGCATATCACAAAGACATACACTCGCCACATACATCATTCCAATACCCCACCCAATTCTCCACCTACCTAAACTCCTACGCACACCCACCTCACCCTGCTGTCACCTGACCCCACTAGTGATTTCCTACCCCCATCACCACCACCTCCCCAACTGAACTTGTATCACTGGTCTATCTGCATCCTCCAGAAATTTGATCATCTTCTATTTTTCTAGGAGGGTGCTGGCTCCTTTTTGGTGGAACTGGGCTGTAAACCAGTAATAACAACATTATATGACTGTCTGACACACCATCTTTTTGAAATTCTGTTCGTTTTGGCTACAGCACAGTTTAACGGTAGCCTATTCAAAACATACAGACCAAATATCTGACAAAGCAGCAGGTGCTAGCCACTTAGCACAACCGAGAATCGTATTTTCCGTATTTCTTATTTTCTGACGGTTTGTGAGAGACATTTCATGCAAATCAAACGTAAAAACTTTATAAATTCACTTATCGGAAGCAGACTTCATCAATAGTCACTGAGTCGTTAGTTTTCGTTAATTAGTCGCTAGTTAAAACCTTACATTGTTAGCAGTTTTAGTTAAGGTGTCGCGCTCATTAAGTGGATAGCACTCAAAGCAGGTGCTGCTGCTTTGTCAAGTTGTGCAATGTCACATTAAAAATATGCGTTAGCAAATTACAATATGTTTATTTACATACCTTCTCTGAGTTTCCATTGCTGTAAGAAAAGTGTACAATCTCTTAACACCGTCGTTCCAGTTTCACAGGGCAGTGGTGAAACGAGTAGCCTAATCACGCAAGCGAACTTGAAACATCTGAACGTTAGCTAGTTCATCCAGAGCCCGTTCTGAGCATAAAATAAAACACTTTTACAGAACAGACAGAGCCTACTCTGAGAAGTACTAAACTGATCTAATGAGACTTGTGTGAATTTACAGAGAGAGCCCTCTGGTGGCTCAGCCTGAGTAAAAGATGAGATGTTTAAATAGGACAACACTGACCATTAATTAAAACATTGTTGAGATCTCATTTACAGAACAGATTGAGTCTACTCTGAGAAGTACCAAATTGATCTAATATGAGAATTATGTGAGTTTACAGTGAGATCTCTCTGGTGGATCTGCCTGAGTAAAAGGTGAGATGTATAAATGGGACAACACTGAGCATTATTGAAAAATGTTTTTGAGATCTCATTTGTAGATTTAAGGGAGTCTACACTGAGAAAACTTAAAGGTCTCCTTCCAAAATAAACCATTTAATACTTGATTTTTTTACATTACCATAGGTCAGCCCAAGTTGCACTTGCATGCTCAACTTCAAAATGCTCTCCTACTCCTGTAGTCTGTATTCGCCTGTAAAAACGAGCGAATCGGAAAAGCCGTACAAGCCTACGTCACGTTAAACATTAGCTATGCAGTTAGCCCGCCCTCAAGAAAACATTATTAGGCTGCCTGCTGACAGACCCACTAGAGGGAGCGTCACAGTGTTGTTAGCCAATCAGAGGCGATACGTTTGCATATCATTAATATCATATTATTCATAAGAATCCTCTCGCACTATCCCTGCTCTCGTTTTCACCTAATTAAAATAGCTTGAAACAAGACAACCACAGCATATTTTTGTCAAAACCAACTCTCATGACATTATTTTAGACAAGAGACCACCACAAAATTAATAAAAATACGATGGAATGAGACCTTTAACTCTGTTGCTCCTGAGACAATCCTGAGAAGTGGGTGACAAAGACAGTAATCTTAGTGTGATAGTAATCACTATGATCTCACTATTGTCTATGTCATTTTCAACTTTTTTTCTTCGGGGACCAAAGCTTTCTAAACACAATGAAAACAGTTCATTATTTCAAGTGACTGGGCGCAGCCATCTTGGCATCCACCTTGGAATCCTTGCTTGGTCTACTCTGAGCTCAACCGAGATGAAAAGCCCACCACCCGAGGAAAAGGGTGTCAGTGCGTGTCACTAGGCAACGGCCAGTGTTTCTTCTTGGAGCTCCGAGACGGATGGATAATCGAACGCAAGATAAGCTACAAAATATTACAAGCATTAAATTGTGTGTGAAGGCTGTGTTTAACTGACTTATCTTTATACAAATGAAACTAAACAAACAAAACACACACTTCCATAGTTTTCAAAAAATACGTGGAATAGGCTAATGGCAGGCTTTACCCCTCAACTCGCTATGCCTTTAGCCAACTCGCTATGCCTTTAGCACTCGTAAAATTCGTCGAAATTTCTTAAAACGGCAGCACTCAATTATCCAATACAGTATCAAATACAGAGGCATTTTAGGCATTATCTACTAGGCTACAATAGAACTTTTTTCTTTTTTTTTTTTAAATAATAGTAATAATTTGCTCATCTTTGAAACTTGGCTTCATAAGCCCAGGTTGCAATTGAAGGCTAAAATCACCTCTGTCGGAAAGCAAAGAAAATCTTTGGCCATATCTCAGCCAACTCTTTATTCATTCTGCAAGTGCAAGTCAATGACCAGTGGGACTAGGTGAATTCCTTAAATAATGGCAACATTAATAATTATTTTAATTGATGATTATGAAAACAGGTTTGTAAGAATAGTCTGTTTGGTAGGGCACACATTGTCAAATCGCTTGTTAATATGCTGATAACTACGGATGTGTAGCAAATCACTAAAAACTATATAGCTCTATATATTTTTATAAGTAATTTAGTTTTTGTTCCCTTGCCAAATGTATTTGAATGGTATGTAGTTCTATGAAGAATTGATACATGTTGGGTAAGGTGTAATAGCCACCACTATTATACAATATGGAACATGGAGAAGGCCAAATCTATGACATGAATGCAAAGTTCCCTCTGTAAAGTGTTTTGACATTTGTAAGGTATAGCCTTATCCTAGACATGCTCATTAACTTTATCAATGTGGTCTTTTCTTAAGACTATAGCTTCATCCGGTTGTGTGAAGATGTATGAGCTCCTGCATCGTATCAAAGGGGAGGGTCTGGCAGCGGAATACTGCTTCAGTAGACAGCCATTCCCGTTGGACTCTAACATGATAGCTGTCCAGATCCAGTTTTCAAACAACACATCATCAGAGGTTAAGAACCTGCATATTGAGGAACCTAAGCTACAGTCTGGCATGAGGATGAAAGAGTTCTCAGAAATTGGTTGGTAATCATATTTTTCATTGTACAATTTTCAAGGTTTCTAGTGTGATAGTACATTGAAATAGTACAACCTAATATGTTACATGTATTTATTATTGATGCCACCTGCATTAATGTGTGCTTTTTTCAGACGTATTACCATCATCTGGGTCTGCTACTGTAGTGATGGGTGTAGATTTTTGTGATTCTACACAAGCTGCAAACTTTCAGCTATGGTAAGAGCCAGCAAATCCTTAGGAGTGTATTGACTACATAATGACAGTAATTTAGCAGTTTTAGCAGAATCACATATTAACTGCAGGGTAGTGATTTACCCCATGCAACAACCTGTGTAATAGATGTACATGTGTACAGTAATAACTAGTTTTAAAGGTTATACTATTGCAAAATCTGTTTAAGTTAATAAGAAAGAAGAATAGCTCAGTACCTTTTCCTAATAGCTGAAGAAATGTAGCAAATAAATTGCATAACTAAATGACCATGCCCACTGAGATGATTATCATGCTTACAATAGTTGTCACCAATGCATGTATGCTCAAAACACAACTTCAGCCTGTTTGTATACTGAGATTTATTTTTGAGGTTCATTAGATGTAGCTGTATCCAGTTGGTTCGGTGCCAACTGGATTGACTGCATCATAATTAGTAGTGTCACCTCCACTCATTAGAAATCTCTGAGATCTCTGATCTAGTAAGTCTGGATGTTTGTCTGCTATCATGTCCACTTAGCTCAGAGTGAGCCTTACATGAAATGGGAGGCCAGGTAATTTTGAAATTAAATCAAAATGATATTTACAAATATATCTACAAACTACATACAAACTAGTTACTTAAGTCAGTAGATGTAATGCAAAGCAGGAGTGTGGTGTCAATCAGCATTGTAGTGTAGTGCAAAAAGGGTAAATAGGTAAAAAGTAAGGTGCTGCAGACAGACTCCTTGAACCAGGTGAGGGCCGTGAGTGAGCTCTCGAGTGTCTACAGGTCAACAAAGAAAAAGACCAGACCAATGCACCAGAAAAATAGCCAACAGTGGAGAAGTGCACAGCACCCAGCACAGCCAGAGCATCACACTGCAATGTCTATGTTCCACTCTGATTAGCCATCCTCTGCATACCAGAAATACTTACAGACATCCTATATTACTAGACGTAGCAAAGGACATACTGTAGTTGCCTTTAAGCGCTGAGAAGACATGGGTCCGCCATCTTGGGAAGGTTAATTCATTTGTCAACAATGAGAAAATCAAAACCCTCAGCGGGGTCAGCTTCACAGCTAGAGTCTTCAGCCTGTTTGGCTTCAACAAGCCTTTAAACTGTAGAATAATAACTCACATAGTACATACTAATGCAATACAATTAAGGTTATATATTGCTGGTGCAAACAGAACTTATTCACTTTATTCACATATAACATTAAAATGTTTTATGCATTTTCATTAATACCTGCCTACACATCTACAAGGCTAAAGTAATATAAATGTCTTCTATCTACGTTATTAATCCTTGACTCTTTGTGTCTTCAACAGTACACACACAAGGAAGTTTTTTGTGTCTATTCAACCACCAGTGGGAGAGCTGATGATACCTGTATTCATGACTGAAAATGAATTTAAGAAAGAGCAAGGTGAGAATAGTGGATTCATTGTCACCAAAGCCCTTAGAATACATCTCCTGCAGACTGTAAACATGCCTTTCAAGGACAATGTTACAGATAGTAACAGTTTTTTTTGTGCGATCACAAGTGTGGCCTCTTAAAATCTTGTGTTTTTTTGTGTAGATGAGCAGCAAATGTGGTGAGTTCTTGTAATATTAAAGTAATTACCAAATAATCTTTTGTCTGATGCAAATGCACATTAGAATTTTTAATGTGGTTGGCGTTGAAAACTATGCCTATATCTTCATAGATAGATAGATACTTTATTGATCCCCAAGGGGAAATTCAAGGTCCCAGCAGCTTAACACAATCACACACAACATATACTACAGTGTACACAGGATGATAAGATACAGATCAACAAAACAACATGACTAGATCAACATTACTAGACATAACAATAGAATACCAATACTATGGGTAGAGATGCGCATGGATGTACTGAGGTACAGTATGGGGTGTGTGTCAAGGTAGTTGTGCAACTGAGTCCAGTTGTGCAATAGTGCAAGGTTAAAAAGTCTATTGACCAGCAATAAATATGTGCATGTAAAATGGACAATAACAAATATCAGCATAGCATTTAACAGTTCTAGTATAAGTATATGGACAATAAGATAAAAATAAAAATAGCCTAGTATAAAAATATAAAATAAAATTACAGCATCAGTGCAAGGATAAGTCTACATAAGTCAAATACAGGTTCATGCATCAATCAAGTATGCAGGTCAAATATCAAGTTTCAGTTATTGTTATTGGTCAAGTATGAAGTTACAGTGTGAGGAGGAGTTGTGCATGTGGGCTAATGTAGCCAGCAGGGTCCCTAGCCAGTGTCAACAATACACAGTATTGTAGAAAAAATGTCTTGTAAGTGTATAGGAGTGTTCAGGTGTAGATAGACTATGCAGAGAAGTCCAACTCTCCTTTTCCTTTCAGTGAAGCATTGTAGAGTTGTATGGCCCTGGGTACAAATGACTTCCTAAGTCTGTCTGTTGTGCATGTCAGTGAGCATAGCCTCCAGCTAGACCAGCCTCATATTATTATATTATGTTTGTATAAAGCATGAAAGTAACTAATTATATCGTCAAGTTGTTTTCATGCATAAATAATGTAGACATACATGATATTAAAATCACTGGATAAAATAGTGACTAGTGCTGTTACTCAATTAAACTTTTTGTCAGATTAATCACAGGGTTGCTGTGGATTAAATGTCCTTCATTTTTCATCTATATTAATCACATTTCATTTTGCATTAGTAAATAGACTCAAGAAAAATTGGAAAAGATATGCACTTAGCATGTTTACTAAACATGAAGATCGATGTCAACAAAAAAACTCACTCTAAACATATATCCACATTTATGTGGCCCTGTTACTCCTTTTCAGGCAATTACTAATAAAGACACACTAACTTTACATTTAAATTGTTTACATTGTCTGAGAGGAAAGCTGACCGCTTCTTATTTACAATATTGCCTGCATGTGAGAACACATGGAACAGTTGTTGCTGGAGTGGCAAGATATTTGCAAGCCATCAGTGCCGACAAGTTGTTGCAAGTTGTGCGCCGTGTTAGTCAGAGTGCTAGCAGCATTGCCGTCAAACGTCAAAAGTGTTTTTCGTGAAAAGGAAATTCCTTAACCCTAGTTTGCAGAAACACACAGTAAAACAGTAACTCTGTAACTCTCTGTGACAGTAACTCTGACTGGTTGGCCACCCCTGGTCTAGTCCTTTGCAATCAATTTTGCGATAGAGTTGGTCAGTTTGTCCGCGGAATACTGAATGGCCTGCGCTTACTCAGCGTGGTCTGACGCAGGCCGGGTGTAGCGCTGGAAGCTGCTGCCCCGACAAACACGTGCTTCACATTGAATTGGTACTTTATGCTCAAACAACTTTGGTGAAACTGAAACTCCATACTGCAGTGCGTGCAAATTATAATGTATTTATTTATTTTCCTGTCTTTTTTCCTCTTATATTCAAATTTCCACATCCAGAGAGCCAACCTGTTCTTGCAGCTCCATTGTCAGTGGTGCAGTAAATTGAGCAAGTGAAATTATGGCAGCGGGTGATCTGCGCATGCGTTAAAATGCGTTAAATAATTTAGTGTGATTACTTCCATAAATGAATTACTGTAATTAACTCTTTAATTTTGACAGCTATAATTATTTATATTACTTCACATGTCTAATAAATGTCTGATATGCCTATATGCTTGTCCATCATACAGAATTGTAATTGAAATGGAAGTTGCAATAAAAAGAGTGCGTAAGCTTCAACACCACAGCACAGACTCAGACCACAGACAACAAGACAAGCAAAGATGTAAGAAATAACAGACCACATGAAAGTGTGACAGCCAATGTTTAAAAAACTACTAAACAATGATAAAGTTCAGTGGTTAAAGAGGGATTTGACAGGTGGGGTAACTCAAACTTTCTGTTGCCGCAACAAGTTTCTCAACATTTTCAGATAGTCAGTGTCATTGTTTTTCGGGCAGAGCTTGCGAGATCAAGGAAAAGTAGGCATGGAAATAAAGATCACATTTTTGGACAACAACATGCATGAGCACCACTTTTTTTGAATAAACAAATTACATTCAACAAAGTAACCAAAGCGATGGATTACATTGCGTTGTTACTGTTTATCCTGAAGCAGTACCTTTTAATGACGAAAGTGTACTCCGGTATGGGGAGGAGAGGCAATCGTAGCCCACTCGGGTACGGTTTACGTGTTTTTTTTTTTTTTGAACTCACTGATGATGTTTATAGGTTACAAAATAATACATGAATTTTCAAACCTGTCACAATTATATTTTTAAGATTTTCAAGTTCTATTTCAAGTCTAAAACGCAGTTCTCTTTGGGGGAGGTGCCAGCGCAGAACGCTATATTGCCTGTAGGAAAAGTGGACATCGTGCCTGGCGCATAGTTCAAATGGGTTGTCTTAAATGAGTAAATTAGTCATGGGTGTGTTTGGGGCGTAGCATGTTACAAAAGTTCAAACTCTCATTGCCTTTAAAGGTCCGGCGCATGGGGCATTCCATGTTGCATGGCGTATTATGTACTATGATGGCGGATTATACTTGGCGAAATGTTTTCATGTGAAGAAAATGTGCGCGAGCTGAAGGCATGGGAGATTTACAGTATATATAACCAAAATATTAACTTAAATGATGTTCTGGTGGTGTAGCCTAATATGTAGGCCTACAGTCTAGTTTCTGGACAATCTCACTTGAAAGGTACTTCCCAATGTGTCCGCCACTGGTCAAATAGCCCGTCAGTTACTTATTAATTCTCAGTGCTTACTGCAATCAACTAAGGTTTGCAAATATTGTGCCTGCACTCTTCCATATCCCAAAGCACTAAGCGTCCGTAAAATAGCCTTTGAACAATGCACGGATGATTCCTGACCAGTAGCGAGTTCAAAAAAAGTTAAAATACAAAATTCGCGCTATGCGCCGCACCACACCCCTTCTTTTCAACGACACACCCAACAGAGCGCAAAGTCATCTGCTATATTGACATTGTACATTTCTGCCGGAAAAAAGAGCGATGCGCTCGCACAAAATAACAGGTTGCACAAGGTAGGTTGCACAAGTCTCGAAAGCACTGTGCGCCGTGTGCAACAGTAATAATAAATAAAGTCAAATAAAGTCACAGTGCATTGACAGAATAGTCTGAAACTCCTCAGGTCCATAGATACTATAGTTATGATAATATCCAGACACTCAATGGGTATGTCTAGTCTAGCGTCACCAACTGGCCAAGCCAGAAATGCACCACAAATTAAATAATGTCCTGTGGTTGTCATATAGTTTCAGCTATACACATCAAATTTGGCAGGATGCTAGGGATGACCAAGCCAAACAACTTTCTCAGTACATTTTAATAGCCACACCCAACAGGATATGAGGTATTTTGTATTTTTGGACACACAATGGAATTTAACGTATTTGTCGGAGACGCTTGATCAGATTCATGTCAAATTTGGAATATATGATGCCAAGATGCTGAGGATATAGGTTATATTGCAAAGGGATTTTTGATATGTTGTACTATATTGAAATGGCAAAATAATTAACTTTTATGATATTAAAATCTCACTACAAAAACAGGAAATGTATCAAAGTCTCAGTGCACTGAAGGAATGTGCTAAAACTTTGCAGGATAATAGATGACATAATTAGAATGAAATCCAGAACCCAAATTGGCCTGCCTTGTATAGCGCCACCACCTGGCCAAGAGGAAAAATGCCAAAAATTGTCACAAACACCCTTTTAGGCATAAACTTTCAGCACATACACAATAAATTTGCCAGTTGTATAAGGCTTGGTAAGATTAACAACTTTTGCATGTGTGTATCATATGAACACACACAAACACACACACACACACACACACACTCTCTCATACAGGCTGAAATATAAACTGATTAGTTCATTTGACACTTAAAACAGACTGTTGAAACACACACATACATCCTCTCACTTTAGCCCTCACACGTCCACACACTCTTGCCGCTGATAGCCAATAGGCATGCCTGGTATAGCGCCACCATCTAGACAAGCTAGCTTGTAACTGTGGAAGTACTAGAAGAAATAAAGGGAGTTACTTAAGTGGTGTTGTTGTATAGTCAGGTTAATTGAACTATAGAACTTAAAATACTTGTACAGTGTGTATAATTAATTTGTTGTAAACAACTTTAATGCGGCCCGAACCGCTTAACCTAGAAACTTCGTTCAAACTCCGCTGCGTAGGTCTCGCTCATTCAGGAAACTGTATACATAAGCCAGCAGAAAATACAGTTGAATGCTTATGCTTATGCTTTTTAAATACATATGCTTATGCTTTGAAAGATACATATGCCTTATCTCATGTGCTCATTTTTTGTGCAGCAGGTGGCAACACTAGTTGGTGATTCCACCATGAACTGCTATGGCAGCACCAGATTGATTGTTTTCTTAAAGTGTACCAACTGCATATCTAAACTTTCAAATATGAGCAATTGTACAATTTTGATTCTTTGCAGGTAAGCTAATGGGCATGAATGAGATCACTGAGAAACTGGTATTAGAAGAGACGTGCCAGAATGACCATGCTATTGTGCAAAGGGTCACCTCTGCTGTCAACATCAGCCGCGTGCCATGTGGATCAGACAAGGAGTGCAGGTGAGAGGCTAAAAAGTGTGATAATTTTTCAAATGACAATCATTATAAGGCTCATCAACACATGCTATATCTTTTTCAGGACAGTCTAGACCAGTGTTTCTCAAAGTGTGGTCTGGAAGGGGTTCAATAAAAAATATGTTAAAATAGTTTTTCCTTGCTGGCATATATATGAACATTATGGGCACCTCTTCTTTTCACTGACACGTCCGACAGAGTGCAAAGCCATCTGCTATCTTGACAAAGTATATTTCTGCCGGAAAAAAGAACGATGCGCTCACACAAAATAGCAATGATAGGTTGCGCAAGTCGCGAAAGCACAGTGCGCCGTGTGCATTGTCAGGCCTTATACGGTTGTATTCAACAGCGGTAAGGTAGGCAATGAGCTACAACCGGATTTTTGTTCAAACAATATGTAGCCTTTTTAAATAAATAGGCACGACATTGGTCCTTGGTCCTACCGTAAAAGGAAATCTTAGGGAACGTCTGCAAAGTGCAAAACACAAACGGATAATGTCAATAGCTTCACTACCAAAGAGTGAAGAGACACCAAAATCACCAAAGGCTTTGGAATGTTACCAAGGGCGTATCACATCCCTTAGTTTGGTGAAATGTACTTTAGTCTATATTTACAGATTTATTTTATTATGAATAACATGCTCTTATCAACTGTAGTTTATAGGTTTATAATCAAAATTATAACACACCACTCATTATGGCCGTACTACACTATTTACTTTGGTGAAAAAAAAATCATTATTAAATAAAATGCAGAAACTTTGTTCCTACCAATTCTAGTGCCACCAAACCTTTATTGTAAGGCTGCACCACTTAGGGTGGGAAAATGTGGCTTAGTCAGGGGTTAAATTGGGCCAGGGTTGTCCCCAGCACATAAGCTCATGCTGCATTTTGACATCAAAAGCAACGAACCTTTTTTTCACGCTTTTCAGTTAAGTGTAATTAATTAGGCTAAACTATCGTTCTAACAATTAGTAAAACAATGAGTTTTGTGTAACCTAATAGACCACCTGGTTTTCCTGATAAAAAGACGATCTATCAAAACTTAGAAAAGTTGCAATCAGAGATTCTAGAACACTAACGTTACGTGGCTGCTTTTCCAGTCGGCTGCTTTTTCCTCATCGAGTCAGAGACGTTAGTTGAGGCTGTCAAACAGAGCACCGCACGCTGGTACACTATATACGAGAGGTTGACACAGCGAGATAGAAGCAGACAGACAAGGTATGTGCGAAGAGGTGCTTAAATGAGTAGCTGTCAGTTGAATGCCATTGTGCATTTGGCCAGTTCAGTTTCCATACATTTACATTTATGCATTTAGCAGACGCTTTTATCCAAAGCGACTTACAAAACGAGGATAACAATCGAGCTACATAGCAGAAACCTTAAGGAGCATAGTGCTAAGTGATAGTGCTTCAGTTCATTTTAGTGCTAGGATAGAAGATGTTCTCTGAATAGCTGGGTCTTTAAGAGCTTTTTGAAGGCCTCCAGAGATGGCCCTGTTCTGATTGTTTTTGGTAGATCATTCCACCAGCGTGGGACGACATATGAGAAGAGTCTGGATTGCCTTGGGCGAGGTGCCGGGACTGCCAGT
>JAGFZM010000149.1:235229-330123 GCA_017657215.1 Limnothrissa miodon
GAGGGCACGTTGTAGGGCGGCTGCAAGTGAGAAGTTTGGACACATCCATTTCGGTGAGGGGTTTGAATGAAGCAAATGTCGCGGCAGGACTATTGCAATCGGAGGTGCTTCCGCTAGTATATGGTCCAGTTGTAGCCTTTGCAGTTGGTTCAGAGAACTGCCTACTGATGGCAGCTACTTTGTCGTTGAAGAAAGAAGCAAAAGAATCAGCTGTCAGATTGGTAGCAGGAGGTGGTGGTGGGGGGTTGAGTAAAGTTTTGAAGGTTGAGAATAGTCTCCTGGTTTCTGTGGCGTTTTGAATTTTGTCATTATAGAAAGCCTTCTTTGCAGCAGTGACATCAGATGAGAAGGAAGAGAGCAGTATCTGGAACCTGTTTAAGTCAGAAAGATTTCTTGATTTGCGCCATTGCCTTTCAGCAGCCCTGAGGTTTGTACGCTGTCGACGGATGGAATCATCAAGCCAAGGATGCGGTTTGATGTAGTGATGTAGTGCTCTACAAAAAAAAGCGGTGGTGGTCTTTGTATTAGGATGCATGTTTTGGTTGCATTCATTGCATAAATTTGTTGGATTGACATTTGACTGGCATTTTTCCCATTGACATTTATCCCAAAAAATAAATCAACTGTTTTTACTCCAGATTATGCAAGCCTTGAAAGTTGATCATAAAAGATCAATAATTAGGCTACACCAACACATTTCCCCTCTGCATGTGTTTCACATGCTATTTTTTTCACTTAAAGTTCTACAGTAGGCTACGGGTATTTGTGACAAGATTTAAAATGTTCTGACAGCCATAATATCCTAATAGCAATTTGATTTGGTACAATCTTGTGTGGTAAAGGTATGACAGGTCTGTGACGTTTATTAGATTTCATGTCATGCATATGCCAGTACTGTCAGGGATGCGGCCTCTATGAGGCATGATTGAGACCCAGGCGCAGGTAATTTACAAAGACGAACAAATTTATTAACACAACACAAACAAAATAACGGAGAACACTTACAACGCTGGCAAGCACACTTAAAGCAACACGCCACCGTACTTCAGTATTGGAATATGTTCTTCCCCTAACTTAGACGAGTTGATACATACCTGTTTTGTCTCTGTGCGTGCACGCAATCGTTCTGGTGCGTGATGCTACTTTCTTAGCATTTAGCTTAACCCAGTTCTTTCAATGCACACCAAATAGCCTTGAAGTTAGAAGCCACCAAGCAAATCCACGTCTTTCCTATTTACATGCGGACACTCGAATAGTTGTTAAAAACGGTTGTGGTGACACAAAATAAAACGTAGCAATTTTCTAAGCAGATAACAAGGGGAACTATGTATGGCGGAAGAACACTTGGGAGCCCTTCGCCATCGGCGCAGTAATATCCTCACTCCTGACAAATCTTCTCCCCCATTGACTGTATATGTTCTCCCTCAAAGATGTTACTGCACCGACGGCAAAGGGCTCCCAAGTGTTCTTCCGCCATACATAGTTCTCATTGTTATCTGCTTAGAAAATTGCTACATTTTATTTTGTGTCACCACAACCGTCTTTAATAACTCTTTAATAACACGCCCCTCTCGGCCACGGCAGGAGCGCCGGACACGCCCCTCTCGGCCATGGCAGGAGCGATAAGGGAAGCAACCAGGCACAGAGCCGAAAGTAGAGCAGAGACAGGCTCGGGACAGACAGGCTTGGGACAGACAGGCTCGGGACGTTTGGGAACCAAACGTGGGACTGGAGTCGGGGATGGGGAACAGACTTCTGGAGAGCGCCGTGGGGTCGCTACTGGAGGGTTGCGCCGTGGGGTTGCCACTGGAGGGTTGCGCCGCGGGGTTGCCACTGGAGGGTTGCGCCGCGGGGTCGCCACTGGAAGAGTAGTCTCAGGGTCTGGAGCAGACCTTCTCCTCCCAGGTCTCTTTTGCCTACGTCTCCACTTGGGTGGATGGGGCGACGGGTAGGTTGGTCTAGAGGGTGGCTTAATAGCCAACCTTGTCCCCCAGAAAGGATTCTGCCTAGGAGTTTCAAAACACCTATCGGGCAAAATGTAGTCTACAGGCTGGGACAGGTCAAGGAAATCCTCCTCATCACTGAAGTAGTCGTCCTCATCAGAATAGTACCCCGGGCAGAGCAAATGCCAAGGCTGTTCCCAAGGCGGCAGATCAGAATCAAAGTCAATGTAAATTCCTGCTGGGTCTCTTTGTGGTTGGTTCATTCTGTCAGGGACGCGGCCTCTACGAGGCATGATTGAGACCCAGGCGCAGGTAATTTATAAAGACGAACAAATTTATTAACACAACACAAACAAAATAACGCAGAACACTTACAACGCTGGCGAGAACACTTAGCAAACACAAGACACCTGACGTGAGACAATGAACCAACAAAGACTGAACAGACACGGGTTTAAATACACAGGGAGATTAGGAACAAGACTTAGGTGTGACAAGGCGGGGCTAACTAATGATACAATAATCACAAGACAAGACAGAGTGCAGGTGAGGGGTGTAACCAGGGAACTGATTGACACAGGAGGGAAGACAGAATCACATGACCACATCAGGAAGAGAACAGGGAAAGACGCACACGGCAGGAATGACAGGATCACATAACATGACAAAGAAACCAGGAAGTGAAACAGGAAACAGGCACAAAGACACCAGGAACTAAAACAGGAAGGAAACAAGACCACATGACAAAACCAAAGAGAAAACTACTGAACTAAAACACAACACCAACCAAAACCCTGACAAGTACAAATTCTGACTCCAATCTGTACTTAAAAATTCCCAGTATAGTAAGGCTGAGTGAACAATGCACAAAAACATAGTGTAGTAAAGTGTGTGTGTGTGTGTGTGTACTCTGTGCAGTCAAAAAAAAAAAAGATTGTTCGCTCTGACCCCCCACATAGCAAATCCCAATTTAACCCCTGGTCTTAGTCTATTGTTAAAGGGACTCAATTCAGTAACTCTAACTATAAACTAGTTCTACCAAAATCATTCACATCTAGGGTGTCATCATGGTCATACTGCAGCACTGAGTTTGGGGAAATGTGCCTGTGTCTATTTTTAAAGAATTTTTATTGGGTATAAAATTCAATAACTGTCTTAGGCTACTATAAAGTGTAGTTCCACCAGAATCACTCTACACATCATATCACCATGGTCATAAAATAAAGACACCATTTGAAACAGAGGTGGCGGATGGTCAGAGACTCAGTGTATTGGTAGCCTAACCATGGAAGTTTCATCCAAATTTGGTGTTTGGCAACACTTTAACAAACGTGATCGATAGAGAAATCCAATGCAATATGTAAAAATGTGCCATCTCGTAATTAAACATACAAGGAGCATAACAAATGTTTTCATTTTAAGCGGCGACATGGTGTGAATGTGATTGAGCACTAATGTTAATGCTACTAAAACTGTCAGGTCCAAAGTGAGAAACTAGAACCCAAAAGCAGACTCAAAAAACAACAGGAATTGAATTTGAAAAACCTCCTTTAATTTCAAAGGTCAGATAATCAATAAACATGTAACACAAAACTATGACAGAAAAGACTTTAACAAGGAGGGGAGAAAAACAGTGCAAAAATTCAAAAAGGCAAGACAAAAAGTCTCCACAAGGCTTCAAGGGGGAAAAAACTCACAAAAGGCAAAGTCCAAGAAATAGTCCAAGTTGCAATATTATTCCCTGGCATGGTTACAGGCTTAAGACGTCTCAAGGCAAGGAAAGAATCTAGCAAAGACAGTGAGTTCAGGCAGGGCTTAAATACTAGGGTGTAATGAGCTGAGTGGCTGCAGGTGTGTGAGTAGTGGCTCATTGACAGTCAGCAGTGGCAGGGACTGGGGAAAAAACGGACAGGAAGTTGTTTACTTTTATGTGTGTGTTCCCCAAACCATCTCCTTATGAGTTTTCTTGACTACATTGTTCTAAAATATCTCTTAAAAGACTGAATCTATGTCTCTGGCATGAATGTCAGATCTTCCATGGCAGTAAGGCTACCAGTACACATGTTTTTAGACAAAAATGGTGAAATTTTTTAAATAGGGGCTAAGCAATATTCTGTTTTTCTCTCTCACAAGCTCCCTCTAAAGACCACTGTATTGCATTGTATTGCACCGCATTCTATTGGTGGCGGACCGCGCTGCTCAACATTGCAAGTGCTGTATCTACCGCTATTGGCAACAGTGGCGCATTCTACACCGTTCGTTCGCCGTGTAATGACTCATTTTAGCATCCTAAACAGTATGAAATGGATTAATTAAAAATGTTGCATAGTGGGGCTTTAAATCATAAGATAATACTTAAGTCTACAAGCACTTTGGGAACGTTGAGAGAGAGGTTAGGGTATAACTTAAGAAGTACTTAGCGACATAAATGTTTTGGTTAACCGGGCCCTGTTGTATTCATCTGTACAACTCTTAGATTAGACCACATACATTAGGCTACATAGTTGTAAATGGCAAAAGCCACCGCTCCTTCCAGTTCGTTCCATTATCCTGTTAAAAGTGTGAATCACACTGCAGGCCAAGAAATAAAGAACAAGTCCTTACTATTATATATCCAATAGTAGCCTATATATTTCTTCTGCATTGCATCCTATCGTAATCGTGTCGTATGGGCGTCATCCTGGATCCTACTCTGTCATTTCAGTCTCACATCAAAAAAATTATCAAATCTGCCTTCTATCACCTAAGGAACATCTCCAGACTCAGGCCCTCACTCTCTGTTTCAGTAACAGAGACCCTCATTCACTCTTTCATCTCCTCCCGTCTGGACTATTGCAATGCCATCCTGTCAGGTCTGCCAAAAAAAAGCCCTGGATAGACTGCAATATGTCCAGAACACTGCTGCAACGGTTCTAACAGGTACTAGGCCCTGGCACCACATCACTCCCATACTCAAACAGCTTCACTGGCTCCCCATCAAATCCCGCATCAGCTACAAAGTCCTCCTCCTCACCTACAAATCTCTCCATGGACTGGCTCCCCACTACCTTACTGACCTTCTCCACCCCTACACCCCTCTGAGATCCCTGCGGTCCTCTTCCAAGGGCCAGCTGACCGTCCCCCGCAGCAGACTCAAGACCTTTGGCGACAGAGCCTTTAATGTAGCTGCCCCCACTCTCTGGAACAAGCTACCCCTTCATGTCCAATGTGCCCCCTCATTACCCCTGTTTAAAAAGTACCTCAAAGCACCTTTGGCCTCCAGTCCCCCCCCCCTCCCCTCCCCCACTTACATGCTTACATTACACATGCCTACATACTGTTAAGCGACCTTGGGTATTTTGAAAGGCGCTATATAAAACTAAGATATTATTATTATTATTGTATGAAAAATCACATATCGTCCACATATTCACGTCGTTATCCAAAAAGACATCAAATAGAATATTTGATGTCCATCGCCGGAATGTGCACCCTTTGGGTTAATGTCATGTAGCGCTTTGAATATGGCTGTGGAACTAATTAATACAAAATCGATGTAATGCTAATCATATTGTTCTGCTACAATAGCTCACTCGCACACTGACTGGTACTGACTTAATGAGCTTTTGCGCATATTATGCATATGATTGTCCCATTGGGCTGTTGCATAGAACATACGTCCTTGTCGAATGTACTCGACAATTATTTCGATGTCAATACAACAAGAGGTGTGTGTGTGTGTGTGTACATTAATTTAACCACAATCTTGGCATTTCGGTTAGTTTTCTTGGACAGTTCGGTTAATTTCCTTGTCCTGTTTGAACCAGTGCAAATAAAAAGCAATGACAAAGAAAGTCTGTCTGTTAAAGTCTTTAAAATTTTTTAAAATGCTTTTAAAAATTTTTTTTTTTTTTTTTATTTTACTCCATGCTCTCGTAGGGGTGTGCGATATGACTATATGAGATTATGAAGACAAATTATGAACTGTCGTTCTGCCAAAGCAGAGAGATCACAGTATTGTAATAAATAATATAGTAATGAATAACATACTAATGAATACATTCCATCTATTGCGGTCCTATGTTTTTACCTCAAAACAAATCACACTATTTGCTGGTCCGCTTAATGCCCGCCCTTATAAAAACAGCGCTCAATCAACCAAAGCGAACTACGTCACTGGTGTCAAGTTTTCGCTCCCCCCACACTGTTTTCCGAGTGTAGCTTGTAGCTGGAAGCTATGGCTGAAAGTGAAAACGTAACGCATGGTACATGGAACAGTGATATGGAGCTGGTTTGGCTTTTACTCAAACGATAAAGAACAAACAGTAGTCATCAGTAAAATCTGCAGAGGTTCGCACGTTGATATGATATTTTTGCCATATGGCCCACCCCTGTGCTCTTGCATCATCGCGACAGTTATCAGTGTGGCACACAGCTTATTTGCACATTCAACTTGATAGTCCCGTCTTTCTACTTTTCTGGAAAGCAGTCATTAATTAAATCATTGATCTTGATTTTGCTTAGCAGATCATATTCAGTAGACATTAGGTGAAAATTAATTTGCCAGGGCCCGGGGCTACCGCCCCTGATGCCCATTAGGACAACGCATCCCTGTGTATATCCACCAATGCACCAACAGCCAAATTTATTTTAAGTATACTTGACATGGTATAGGAATAAGATAGGATAGAAATTGAATAGTCCATATGAAAGAAATTAGATTTCCAACTAATCGGAAATGTACAATGCAGCAGTGTATATGGTATAATCATGGTAAGTATAGAAATTGTGAAATGATTCCTGAATCTTCAAGTCTTGATGTTTTCACTTTCACTGCACTAAAATGACGTTTTCTAAAAATAACATTTTCAAGTAGATGTGACCAGATGTGTTAAAATATTTTGTTTCTCTCTCTTCTTTTCTGTATTTTCAAACTTCTGTATACCTCAAAATTCAGTCTCTGTTTTCCCTCTGCATCAACTCAATCCCACAGATTTGCAGGAAAAACGGTCACCAGTGGCAGTTTAGTACTTGTTACCGTACTGACCAAGGAGGAAGGTGCTGCTCAGCTGACAGTCAATTGTGAAAAGATGGTAATTGGGACAATGCTGGTAAAGGATATCTTGCAGGCTTTAACCCAAAAACAATTGTAATAAATACACCCAATTCACAATCTGTATTATCCAGGAATAAAGTGTCTACTGAGCTAGATGTATTGACCTAGTTAGCACACGAAATGTATTTTTTCTTAATTAATTTAGCCTCCCTAAACTGGACACATTTTTCAAATGTGTTTGTGTTGTCTTTGAATTTGTATATATACCGTATATAAGACTGTCATCAATCTCTTTGACTAAATAGACTGATAATTGTCTTTCTACCTACAGTATCTATTTTATCCACGTTCTGAAGTCTGTCCATGCACCTGAAAACAGAATTAGTAAACTATAATAAAATCTGTGACAATACAAGTTGTAAAAGCCGCAGTCTTTCTATCTCTTGTGCTTGTGATCCTTGTTTATTCTCAGATGCTGTCTATCGCTCACATAAGTGGGCCAAGTCATGCACTCTCCTTAACCACCCTGTCTAAAGATGATAGTTTACCCCATGCACGTGATCACTCCTCATACAAGCTTCAAAGTGGCCACTATCTCTGGAAGGTTCTGAGCGCAAACTCAACGTGAGGCTGGTAGCTACGGAGGCAACATGAATCCTGAGCCCATATGTAATACATTTGTCCCTCTCTATAATGCGGTTTCAATTTCGCTGGTTCACAGTTTCAGATTTTTTTTTTTTACAATGCATTGTTTTCTGCATCCTAATTGGCTAAGGCAGCATAGTCTTCGGCATCCTGATTGAATGACAATGGTCTACAGTCCCTTAGACAATTTCCTCCGTACAGTGTCTCTTGTACAGTACAGATAGCATTCAGCTTGCCAAATTTACAAATGTCTTCAATCGCTGGCAGTGTAAAATATTGTACTTATTTTTCTATGAAGGTTTGAACTATTGAACTGAAGGGTTGAAAGTGTTTATACGAAAGAGAAATGTGAAAAAATGTTAATGCCTGTCTGAGAAAAGTGTATAAACTGTGTAGTGAGGGGTTTTGCAACTGTAACCAAGATCATCTTGCAGAGTCCAGCCCCAGGCTCAAACCCGCAACCTCACAATGACACAGCAAACACGGATCAGGAGTCGAATGCCCTAACCAGTCGACTGAAAAGCCCAAGCTCCCAGTCAACTGAAGCTTTACTAATGTTCTACTCACACAGCTTGGCTAGCTGGCATCCGTTACACAACCTTAAAATATTTATAGTAGAATTGAGTCGCTAATATATTTATAATAGAAATGACTCGCTATGTTTGGATCTTGGTAGCCTAACTGATGTGTTATATGTTTTAATCATAAATTTCACACATTTTTCAGTGTTAAATATAATTTGTGTTTTCTGGAGTTAAATACAATTTGTGTTTTGAGGTGTTAAATACATCAATACATACATATTTGTGGTGTGGTGTTTTGTGACAACCCCCAGGACCTGGGTTCTGGAAAAGTGGACACCCTTAACTGACACTGCTAGGAGAGATATGGCCACAGGTGGTGGTGACTTCCACCATCCATCATTTAGTGATGAAGATTGCTTGTGACCTGTTGGGGCTTTAGTGGGTGACTTATGATCGTATTATGCAGCATTTTTATTGGCTGAAGTTAAAGAAAGATACATACATTAAAAACTTGCCATGTCTGTCAGATGATTGGATTGTAATTTTATCTTTGTGTTTGGCATTCCCAACGTGGTCTTGACAAATCAAGATTCCAAAGTCATGTGTGTTTGGTCAGGTTTCGCATAAGCTGCATTTTAAGAATAAGTAAGGCCTCCTTATCATCCACAGAGTCAAGGCACACTTGAACGTTTCCACCAGACTCCCTTCTTGTGCCTATGGTATGGAGATTAATTATGATTAATTAATGGTGGTAAGGGGCCTGCCCTATTACCAACTCACCATTTCGGGCCAAATTTGCTAGTCCATATGTGTTCGTGCTGCATTAAGAAGGCAGAACCAAGGAGATTTATTTGCTGCATAAAGGGTCAGGAAACACAAATAAAAGATGAGCATCACATCCGTCCGTAGCAGTGGCATTTCTTTCTGCCTGTTACAAACATTACTAATTTAAGGTTTTATTACATTTCCTTGGAATGAGTTCAAATATTCAAAACAAATTCCAAAGAGGAACTCATAGTAACTGCATATATAAAACCATATGAATATTAAAATATGATAAAGACTACACCATCCATTACATTAAACTAAAAAGGGTAAATACTACACCTGTGTGGTCAAAATTGGTATTGCACCTACAGTACATCAAATATATTTAATGGCAGATCCCCGCTCATTACGAGAAACATACGAGGGAAACACGAGCAGACACACAAACTTTGAACATAACATAACTGATTACCTGCATAAAGGGTCAGAAAATACACAAATAAAAGATGAGCATCACATGAAGTCATGTTACCAAAAACAGTACCAAACTACGTAAAAATTACAATGCTTTGTGAAACGTTGGTCCAATGCAATTATGTCATTTGCACCTAATAATTAACTGGAGAGACTTACAACTCGTACAATACAGTGCAACTATGACATTTAATAACTTTTACTAAGGACTCATGACCGCCCAACCTACCCGTAGCCAGTGATGGGCTAGGTACTCTGGAAAAGTAATCCGATGACTGATTACTCGGTTCAAAAGTAATTACTTATTTCTAATTACTTCCACAAAAAGTAATCTAATTGATTACTTTTAGTTACTTTTTGTGACGACCATGTATTTCCACAATACTTAAATCCACTTCACATCACCAGCAATTCAGTTCTTAAAGGTGCTCTAAGTGATGTGACGCGTTTTTAGGACTAAAACGTGTTGTTACATACAGCAAACATCTCCTCACAATCTGCTAGCTGCCTGTCCCCTGAACCAGGGGCGGAGCCAGACTTTTTTACATGGGGTGGCCAAAGGGTGGCCAGGGATATTGAAGGGGTGGCCATGCTGTAACCAATTAAAGTGGGAGGTCCCGGAAAAAAATTAATGAGCTAGTTTTGATTTCCTGTATTCTGGTGTATTTTATGGCATACATGGAACCATGTAGTACTCATTCAGTTAGGTCTAACTCATGAACAAAATCCATCTGAGCGAAGAGGTCAGAAATCAAAGTATTCATTTATTTATGTAACATAAAGGTGCTTTCTGCAGTAAAAGGAAAATGCATGTATACTGAATTTATACCTATACCACATGTTAACACTTTTTACATTTTGGGATTGATACTGCTGCACCTGAGCAATCAATAAAAAGATTTCTGCTCTCTAGAGGCCCACCGTTGTTTAGCCCAATGGCTGAGTGAGTTACCGGTGTGACAGATTGTCTCATAGCTTTCAAAATAAGCCCATTGACTGAAAGTGACGACGTTCAATTGAATCCCGAATTAACAGCACACCGAGACGTTCGGGCACACTGGAACTTTTGGGCAGACACATTCTAAAAGGAAGCACGGTTAAACTCTAGAAGGCAGCTATCGATAAACGTTGCCATGCAGAAATACAAACTAAAATTGAAAACCACGGGCGTATGGATGTAACGTTACGTACAGTACAAATCCAGCTAATTTGTAAGCCCTTAGTTACCATAGTCTAACGTTACTAGCTAGATTTTGTCTGGATTGTGAACTTGTGAAAGGACTACTTTGCGAAAGCCACTGGCACTGTTGGCAAAGAGAGAAAACCTATCCAAAGACATTATGGAGAAATAACTTGCCTCCAAATCGCATGGACCCGTATTTCCCTGGGAGGTGGGTCCGACTTCATTGCCCGACTTCAACATAATTGACTCCAACAGCTACTGCTGTCAGAGGCACGTTACTGTTTGTTCACACCAAAAGCGACCAAAGCTGCAAAATCGCTTTTGTCGCTCACAAACGGTCGCTGCGATAAATAGTTCTGTTCGCTTTTGTCGCCCAAGTCGCTCATGACGTTAGGGATTCGAACATTCGATTTTGCCTAACCATTTAAAGGAGCCGTTGTACAAACAGTACAAAAACGCGTGTTTCAGTAGCAAATTGTCCTGTTGAAGAGGGTCTCGACATAATTGAAGTTACAACCAAGAACAAAATCACGTCAAGTGTTAAAGGTATTGGTATTGCTAAATGGCATTTGGTGATCTGCAAATCGTAATGTGCATTCATTCTACTTTGAATATAAAACAAACAGCCTTGCAGGTGCAGGGAAAGGGATTTTGTTTGGGCTACTATGTTGGGTGCAACATAAGCTACAGATCATAGCCTTTTTGTGGCAATCTCGACAAGCGTTGGGCCATACAACACCGGCTGAACAACAGTGCAGTAGGAACGAAGTTTCCCAGTGTGTTCCCTGAGAGCCAAACAAGCGAAGAGCGTCTACATTCCGATTGGTCGCCAGTATTTTGCAGCCGAAACGTGTCATGGCTAATTTGCATAAAGTTAAACTGTCTTTAACTTTTTTTAGTCGCTCTAGTCGCTCAACTTTTGCAGCTGGTCGCTTTTGACGCTTTTGTCGCTTTAGTCGCTTATTGTCCATACAAAATCAATTACTTCCGGCGATGTTGCAGCTTTGGTCGCTTTTGGTGTGAACGCACAGTTAGTGTGAAATGTGTGTGTGTGTGTGTGCTAATGCAAAATGCGTCCCAGCGGGAAACAAATAGGCGGAACTAAAATATTGTGGCCGGAACCAACATTCTGTGGGACATATCGTTTATTATAAAATTATTGTACGGCCGTGGGGTGGCCAGGGCGTGGCCACCCCGTAGCTCCGCCCCTGCCCTGAACACACTGTAGACAGCCCAGGCTCCACAAACGGCAACAAAAACACAGTGGGCAAACCTAGCATAACAAACGAAAACAAATCATAACAGTGTTCCAGCCAATAAACGACAAGAAGGAAATGCACGTTCATGAGTCTTTCAGGAGGCATGGGAGGAGTGAGCTATCCTCAGTTTTGTTTGACAATACTTCAAACGTCAGCAAGAAGTGACGTGAAACAGCATCGCTTAACCCTTTAAGAAACAACAACAGGGGTGTAGATAATAGGGATGTTAAACAGTGACCGTGGTCAACGTTAAACAATCAAAATCAACCAAAATATTCTGTAGTCGTAAAAAAAATTAATCTCAATTCACACAAACAGATAATCAGATGAGGTGACTTCGTAAATTGTTGGACAGACACAGCATGTAACCAAGTCTTATTCCTGCATGCGAGCTGCAGTGAATGTGATCTCTAAATTAGACTAAACACTATTAGACTACAACTAGCCATCTCATTCCAAGATGTTTTTGTTTAAAGAGGCATTATAAAGTGACAAAATTATCCCTCACACTCAATTTTACACAACTCGACTATTAATAAACCAGTAAAAACATTTTGAGGTCACAGGGTTTGTAAGGTTTGCAAGATCAAAACATGCAAAAAGTAGCCTATGCTAAAGGGTTCAGGCTAAAACACTCAAGGCAGGTGACTGCATCATGAAACATGCAAAGAAAAGACAGGCTATGTATGGGACCATTTCACCAAAAACAATGACACAGATGTACTGGAATGAGGCAATATTCCGTATATGGTGGGCTTAGATTGGGAAATTACTACATTTCAGGATCTTCAATTGTAACAGGTAATGCTCAACTTCTGGCTTTATTATTATTAGCACTACCGTCTTCTCACACTAAACAAGCAGCATCTCATCGAAGCTATTATTTTCTTTAATGAGCCACGGTGTTTGAAATTAGACTACAGGTTGTCTACACCAGATAGCCTGGTCCGGTCTTTTAATTGTATTTTGACGGTTTGACTCGCCTAATGAATTCAGGATAACAAATCTGACAGGTTTACCAACTGACAAATGAGGCTCGGTGGTAGGTCAGGGATATTTTTAGTTTTTTTACCATCCTTACTAGCCTGGCTTCCGCGACAAAGCTCATAGTAGCTTAGTCTGGCCATCCTACATTACTAAACGTCTTCTGGGAGGCGGGCTTAACCTGCCTCCATCAGATGCCTCTGTATACTACTTGACGAATCTACAACCAATCAGACCACTCATTCTGATGACGTATGCGTAAGCTCGGTTCTCATTGGGGCCCACAGATTTGGAAAAAATAATTCCTCTAAATCGGCACGATGGCCATACTGACTTGCTTGCAAAATTTAATGTAGCGTCACAGGAAGTATGGGCGGGCCCAGGCTACATCCCTACTAGGTAACGCTTATTAAAAGTATTTTGTGACTAGCCTATGTAAACAAAAAAGGTTTTCCCCACTCACCATTGACATGAAAAGTCTATCCTGAGCTGTTTGGTTGCAGGAAAAGACGAATCCGAGTCTGTGTCGAGGGCTGCCCATGCTTTCTCCACTAACTTGGCCTAACAGCAGGTCCTTTGAGATGTTTAGATAGGTTTGAAGTTGAACTCTTAGCAGTCGAAAACCTTGTCTCCCGCACATGAGATACAATGTAGCCTACAGCTATGTTTTCCTCTTAGGTTCAATACATTTTAAAATAATGTTTGTATTTCCATGTGTAGCCTACACCTAAAAAGCGCCCTTCAGAAGAGGGATCTCCATGTTGCAGTGTTTGTGTGACCGTGTCTCAGATTGATGACATTACAGCGCTACGTTTAGTGGCAAGGCATCTCGCACAGCTGCGTCAATCATTTTTCATTATTATTTTTGCATTAAACTGGCAAGTCTGACGATTTCAATGCAACAAAATAGTAACGTTGCGTTAGTCGGGTAGTAACTATGATCTCATTACTGCATTCTAAAATGTAACGCCGTTTTACTCTGTTACTGAAAAAAGAATCAAATTACTGTAATGCGTTAATGCCCATCATAGTGGCATTGCTTTCTGCTACTGAGAATCGGAATTGCAAAATATTTAGTCTGAACCCATTTATGCAGGATTTAACTCTATCAAATAGAACACTTGATCATCCTCCATTACATACACCCCCCTTAAATCATTAAGCATGTTAAGCATGTGTGGAACAACTTCATAAAGACAGAAAAAAAAACAAGAAAAAAAGAGAAAAAAATTGAGAGAAAAGAAACTGGTATGACACTAGAGTAGCAATAGCCGTCAATTACAATTCTCCAGCTAAGGAGTACCTAAAGAAAGGGGAGGCACTAAACCCCAGACTAAAGGCAGACTCTAGAGATGCCTCAAAATAACAAAACCTGCTTCTGTCTGAGTGACTTATCTTAAGCCAACTTTCAACTAGAGAAACAAAAGGGAGCTTTGGGGACTCTGAAGAGTCGATGACCTGTCCATTCATCTCACATATGAGTCTAGCAGGACATTTGACATTTGACTCTGCCATGACTGGTCTGATTAACAATGTTCCTAAGGCCCTGTGGCTGAGTGCACACAACAGGCTCATCCACAGTGGTGTTCAATCGGTCAAAACAGGCACCTCAGTGAGATGAGTCTGACTGTCATCCATCTCAAAGGTGTTCGGGCTATTAAGCACCCAGTACGCAGTCCGATCACCAACACTGTTGGAGAAGACTGTATGGAGAAGATTCCCATTTTTCAGCGACCTTCTTTTTAGCTTTTTCACCCCTATTTGCGACAAGTACCCAATGGCAAGAGGTGAGCCCTTAACTTTCCTATTGTTCCACAGTAACGTCATCGCTTCGAAATAGAAGACGTCTTGTGCTCTGTGCAGTTGTAACAGAATGTGAGTAGCTGCAGCGTCTGAGGTCATTTTGTTTTAAAGGAGGCAAAGTCCTAATCATTGACCCAAGAGTGCAGTTAAAGGGATAGTTCGGTTTTTAACACATTGAGCCCCTTTCACGGGTTGTCTAAAATACAATAAAGTGGTTGACATTGAAATTTTGATGATTGCTTCTGTCTCGGCTATTTGGGAAATGTAGAATCGCCTCTGCCTGCCTTCAAAAATGCTAGCAATGGGCATGTGTTGTTTCTATCCTTAAAACACTGGTTTTAAAAAAAGTGCTACTTACCAAGTGGTTAGTGGTGCTCAATGATGTTCCAAAACATGTATTGTAGCGAAATAAAGCTTCCGTCATGTTTTATTTGGCACTTTGTTTATATGAAGGAGCAAATAGATTCCTATGGGACTTACAAAATGGCAAATAAAACATGACAGAAACTGTATTTTGCTACGATACTTCGGTTGGAACATCAGCAAATGCGACTAATCACTCCATGAGTAGCACTTTTTTCAAACCAGTGTTTAAAGGATAGAAACAACACATGCCCATTGCTAGCCATTTCAAAGGCAGGCAGAGGCGATTCTATATTTCCCAAATAGCCGAGACAGGAGCAATCATCAAGATTTTGGTGTCAACCACTTTATTTCATTTTAGACAACCTGTGAAAGGGGCTCAATGTATTAAAAACCAAACTATCCCTTTAAATCTCTCTGCAATGCCGTTACCCATGGGGTGGTAAGGTGTGGTGTGTGATTTCTCGAACACCCGATAGGCACAGCAATTCCTTAATCAACTTGCTTTCAAAATCTGCCCCTTGATCTGAATGAATCCTCTTTGGGAACCCATAACTGAGAAAGAAGTCACTCCAGAGTCTTTGAGCCACTTGCTTAGCAGATTGATTTTTGCAAGGAAAGGCATGCGCCATCTTTGAAAAGTGATCAGTCACCACCAACATCTCCATGGCTCTTCAGGAACTGAATTTGAATATTTTTAAATTGAATTTGAATGGCTAAGTTTGAAACATTGCATTGAGAAACTGAATCTGAATATTATCATTTGAACTTGAATATATTAGTTTGGAACTGAAATGTTAAGAAAAATACAAATTTCAACTCTATATATTCATATTATATGTTCATATTCAGTTTCCCAAATTCTATTTCAAACTAACTGTGCCAAACATCCGGGTATTAAGGATGAAGGAAGAGCAATCGAGCACAGATACACAAGACTGTCCGTTATCGTTATTTCAGCTGAGTGTTGTAGGTTCGGCTAACAGATGTATTGACTAATTAACAAACTTACCCATTTAGCTAATGGCAAGTATGTGCTTAGGATATTCACTATGAAGTTGGAAGGAGGTAGCCTAAACATTTCACCCCATCTCCAACTGAGCGACATCGCGTCATAAAATTAGAGATAAAAAAGTAATCAATTGAAGCAGTGGCTTAACCTTAAAACCTTCTTATTGCTAAGTAGTTCTTATGTTTCACCTTAACCTCTCTCGTAATGTTATGCCACAATTCCCGACACACTAGTGCAGTAGGCCTATATCCATGGGCGGCACGTAATGTAGGCTTGGAGAGGCTTAGCCTCCCCAAAATGAATGCTGGAAAATCGTGAAAATAACGTACATGATGTGTGAATATTTTTATAGATGATTTCAGTTTGAACGCAGCAGCCGCAGCAGTAGAAGCTGCGTCCAGTGATGGTAGAACCTTGTGATCTCAGTGAAAGATAACGGACAGCCCTCTCTCTCTACAACCTGTGCCGTAGGCCTATATTTATGACAAGCTGGGAGTGAGTATGCGTGACTCTGTCTATGGTGATAGACAGAGTCAGATCACGGTAGTTTTAGGCCAAAAACAAAAATAGCCAATCAGCCGCTGGTAGCAGCTCTAGCGTGGGATTTTAAAAATGTAGGCTAGTCTCATATCAGCATTGATATACGGTCGTTTTTCTAAAAGAAAGAAAAAGAAAAACACCACATTTCTGCAGCCAGCACAATTCTCTTCCCCCACCCCCATCTCTCCTTATCATAGCACCGAAGTCCAAAGACAGTGAAGAGAGAAGGAGAGACAGGTGGACAGATGACAGCCTGATAACTGATTTCAATTAAATTTGAATTGTGCTTAGATAAAAAAGTTTGATTTTGAAGTAAGTCTTGTTTTGGTTATTATTGATCATTATAATTGCGGATATTATTCTTTCTGAGACTCTTGGCAATGGTTAATTATAATCTAATGGCCAGCAGTTCCGCCCTTGCACTGTGTGTAAAAGTTGGTCACACAGCCTCCCCAAACGTCAGGACCACCCGCCGCCCATGCCTATATCTTACAAGTCATGTTGGACAGAAGGACCACCATAAGCTTGCGCTCAGATAATTTTAGCTCAATCACACACTTAAAAATATATATATTTTTTTGTCTTAGACGTGTTTTTACTGCCATGAACAGTCTAACACGGTTGTGTTGCATTTTGTCCTTTATTTTATTAAAACTGCAAAATAAATGAATTTTCTTTGTTTTTAAACACCTCTAAATGCAGAGCTTTTACCAATACATGTCATATTTGATTAGAGCAGGTTACTTTAAGGTCTACAGCAATGCAGAGGCACTGAAGGGTACACTTCTATAATGATGATGCTGAAGCATATCCTTCCCCTAATTAGTTTGCATGGTGACATGCAAACTATTGTTATCCTATTCTTCTTCCTTTTATTATAGATGAAGTCTATGGGATCTTTGGAACTTAAAGGTGCTCTAAGCGATGTGACACGTTTTTAGGACTAAAACATGTGGTGTTACATATAGCCAACATCTCCTCATAATCTGCAAGCTGCCTGTCCCCTGAACACACTGTAAAAAAACGCGGTCTCTGTGGACAGCCCTGGCTCCACAAACGGCAACAAAACACAGTGGGCAAACCTAGCATAACAAACGAAAACGAAACATAACAGTGTTCCAGCCAATAAACGACAAGGTTCATGAGTCTTTCGGGAGGCATGGGAGGGAGGGGGAGGAGTGAGCTATAACTTATAACGCTTGAACCTTCTCTGGAGCTATCCTCCGTTTTGTTTGACAATACTTCGAACGTCAACAAGAAGTGACGTGAAACAGCATCGCTTAGAGCGCCTTTAATACAGCCTGAACCGCTGGACCTATCAACTTAATTCCAACTGCATTGTATAGCTACCACTCGTGTGATTTGTGCAGTGTATTTTTGAACATTTACTTACTTTAACTTTTAAAGTTATTTGACTTTGGTCCCTGTTCTTGGTCTAGCTACAACTCTTTATGGGCATCTACTGAACTGGCAGTACTACTGGAGCAGTGGTAGCTCAGTGGGTAGAGGAACTGGTTTGTAATCACAAGGTCGAGGGTTTGAATCTCGCTTTACCTTGTTCGATTGATGTGTCCTAAATTTCTCTTGGCTGCCCTTTACATTGTGTTCTCTTCACTGGTGTGTGAGTGTTTGTGAAACTGACAATAAACAGACAACTTAACTCTTCTGTTGACTTCAGTTCTGCCACTGTGACTGTGTCTATTTTCAGCAGTCAGCAATACCAGCCTCTCCAGCTAATTGCCTTAATTTACGGCAGGTGCCTATACTGAAGAGAACTACCTTAATGTTAACAATGTGTCGATTCAACTGTTTGGCTCATTAACATGTGTGTTTCACCTGGGCTACTTGTGGCTTTGTCTAAGTATGCCCTTGAATAAGACAATTAACCATGGGTTGCTGAAAGGAAACTATTGACTATTAAATACGGCAACTGCACTCATGTGGTGTGTGCTATGCAAGATTGTTTTATTTTAGTTTTAAAATTATAACAATTTAACATCTACACTAACCCCGCCTACAGTACAACCCCTAACCCTTTCTGTGGGAATCCATACTTGTGACTCGACTTTTCTTGTTCCTCTTTGTGTCTGTCTTCATCAGTGTTCTTAAACAATGCGTTTAACCCTAAGTTGAATCATTCCTTTGAATAGACTGTCTCTAAATTGGTTGACAGCAAAATTGGCTTGTTAAATTGTCAACTTGTGTTGACTTGAGCTGGGCTATTTGTGACTTGCCCTTGAATAAGGCCATTGACCATAGGTTGACAACAACTGACAATAAATAGACACCTTAACCCTTGTGGGTTCGAATCTCGCTTAACCTGGTACTATTGAGGTGTCCTTAATTTCTCTTGACTTCCCTTTCTATGGTGTGAGAGTGTTTGTGAAACTGACAATAAACAGACAACTTAACTTTTGTGTTGACTTCAGTTCTGCCACTGTGACTCTATGTTCAGGAGTCAGCAAAACCAGCCTCTCTAGCTAATTGCCTTAATTTACGACAGGTGCCTCGTTAAAATGTGTGGTTCACCTGGGCTAATGGGTTAATGGGAAAGCCCCGCCTCCACTAGGTTGCTTCACCATGAGGCAAATGTCTGTTACCAAAGTAGGTAATTAGTGGGGAGGCTTCATGCTTGCTATGGTTGTGGAAAATTAGTGAGAGGAATTATTTTTTTTGTTTCAGTCTGGTGAACTGGGTTGGTTTGGGCTTTGCTGAATGGTCTGGTTTGTAATCAGAAGATTAGAGGCTAGATCCTCATTCTTCCTTATCTGCTCAAAGTCTTCTCAAGTCAGACACTGATTTTTTTTTTTTAATCTTTTCTGGCTGACTTGATGTTAAATTCAGTAGCCTTTTCTTTGACTGTTCTTTGGAGGTTGTGTGTCCACTCTGAATTAACATACTTACTATAATACTTCTACATCTACTATCAAGCTAGCTTCCAGTTGCATAATTATACTGTCTCCTCTTCTCAATTTGACTTGCATGTCACCATGCAAACGTAATTCCTCGGAATTACTATTTCTAGTTCCATTTGAACTTCCCTTTTTATTTAATTTGTAGTAGTCTATAAAGCCTGTATGGCCTGTAAAGCATTAAATAATGAATACAGCCAGCTCAAGTTTATTGACACAGACATTTGTGTATTACAATGCACAAATAGTGTAGTTTGGTAGAGCAAACACTTATCTTAAGTCAAAAAGCTGTTAATTTACTCTAAAATGAGGTGCTTTCATGGAAACAAAAGTTGAAAGTGCAGAAAGTTATGGAATCTTACCATTTACATTTTCTTTCTGTCTCTGCAATTTAACACTAACATGTTCAGGTTTTGTATAGATTTGTAAAAATTAATAGTGATGCAAGACCCGCCTCTCAAGTCCAAATTGTGCATCTTCTGAAGGGGGAGGGGATCTTACAACTTGTTTGCATTTTCTATAGATTTGCAAAAATGAACTATACAAACAACATTTTAACCAAGTAACCAACTAAAAGGTTAGAACTTACATTATAGAGCCACATAGGATACCAGGAACTGTATTGTGTTCAGTCCATAGTAATGCAAATTGTGTGTCTTCTGAAGGGGGGAGTCTTACAACTGTTTGCATTTTGTATAGATATGTAAAAATTAACAGCAGCAACAAACACAGTGTAGATTTTCCCGTTGTGTGTACAAGCATCATGATGAGTGGGCCAGTTAGTCATGTCATCCCATCAGTCTCCCGGCTTGCAGAGCTGGTTGACGGTATTACTATAAAAATAACACGGCATCAGTAAGTAATCAATGATGAGGTTAATTATTTTGCTGCCTTTCAACACCAGTCCTGGACATCAAATTATAAAGCTTTGATGTGATACTATGTAATGCTGTTCAGTTAATGAGGTGAAGACTAAATCACTTTTTAAATTATTCCATGTTAAGAATTAATATATAAACATGAGAGGGCGCCACAACAACACTGTGCAACGTATTTTGAAGGCTACTATGTACTGACTGGGAGGAAAATTCAAAGGCACTTTAATACTACGTGTTATTTCACTAAAAAGACTTGGCACTAACAAGATTATTGTTATTAGCAAGTACGGATTCAGCTCGGTGTAAAACGTTTTGAGGCATACGTCATGACAAGCCCTCACCAAACAAAGCTATTAGGCAGTATAACTGTAACGTTACATAGGCCTAGTATGACAAAATATAACGTGATAGTTCCTGTTCATAGTCATTGGACGCTAGCCGGTTAAGGGCTGATATTAGCGATATTGATAGCTATTAACGCTAGCACTGAAAAAATGTTATCTTTATCTGTTAAGCCTCACAATCATCTGATGAGACTTTTTTGGCAGAGGAGTAACATATCCCAACAATTTTCATGGGTGTTGTTCTGAGGGTTTGCCATCCACAAATTGAAACGAGCAGACATTAGGTTTCTTCAGATTTAGTCTAACGTTAGCGCCACATTCACCGACCTTCGACGTTGCTGGATGGTGGAGGATGTAAATTGTACACTGGTCCACAACATTCTGCCCTGGGTTTTTCATGTAGAACACACAGTTGTTCCAAGAATAGGCGTCTTTTTTCAGTTCCACAAAGCATCAACATTAGGGGAAAAAAAGTCACAAACAGCCCACTTTAATGCAAAAAATTCTAATCTGTGAGCAGGATAGTTCACCTGTGAGCGAGAGAGAGTTCTGCTGGCAAACGCCACAGGCCTTGCTATCTCCTTTCCAGGAGGGACTTGTGATAGAACCACCCAGACTCCGTCAAAGGATGCGTCCACCGCCAGAATGAAAGGTTGGTCAAAGTCTGGATGAGCCAACGTCACACTCTGGAGCAGATCTGATTTCAAATTCTCGAAAGCGTTCTGACATGATTGTGACCAATCAATGGGAGTAATCTTAGCCATACCAACACCTTTCCTGGGCTTTCCCCCCCTTTTTTCCAGCAGTGTGTTTGCCAGATCCCGCAGTCAGTTGGAAGACTGGTTTGGCCTTTGCAGAACACCTCTCGATGAAGTATTGATAATACAGCACCATACGAAGGAACAACCTGATTTTCTTAGGACATGGTGTCTGTCTTTCAGCCTCCATTAAGTTGACCTTCTGGATCCCACTGATAGCTGCATTTTTGTCTGGGTCAGTCTTCACCCCACCCTCGCAGATGAGGTGGCAGACCGTCTCAGGAAGCAGCACTTTTTAGGGGCTACCTTCAAGTTGTGATTGGACCATTTCAATGCGATGCAGAGCCATAGACTCAGATGGCGCAAAGACCATCAGATTATCCAAATAACAAAGAACACTACTGACGTTCTCATCTCCAAAGATGGAAATCATCATGGTGCTATGTCTTCTGTGTTCTATGTGTTCAGGCCCGTAGATCAAATTCGTGGCTTGGAATAGTTTATTTCACAAAGAAAAAACGAACAGCACCAAACAGGGGCAAAGTTGGGAAACGCTTTCTTTTACAGTACAGTATTTACCAGGTAACATCATGGTACTTTCAAACAATTACAGAGTATTTACCAAGCATTTTCCAAGTAATGTCACAATACTTTTAAGATAATTAAAGGGTACTTTCCTCCCTGAAAAACTGGTAAGAACCATGTAAGTACAGAAAAATGATCTTGAAATAGCTAGAAATACCGTAGTATGTATCCTTTGATGTTTGTGAATTGTTAGGTAATTACATAAAGAAACAAGGTGATAAATACTGAGACAGTTCTGAAAATACCCAGGAAAAAAGTTCAAAATTACCGTACAGTGAAGAATTTAACCGGCATTTACCAAGTAATGTTATGGTACTTCAACGCTTATTAAAGGATTTTTACCCACTAACAAATGCCTAAAGCTTATAGAAGGGTACTTTTCACAATAAAATCTTGATAAGAACCAGGTAATAATATGGAAAAACATCCACAATACTAAGTAGTTTGTACAGATTTTACCAGATATTTACCAAGTAATGTTATGGTCAACGTCAAGCTAATTATAGAGTATTTATTAGGTAGGTACCTAAGTCATTGTACTATCAAACTTTTTAGTGCGTACTTACCACAATAAAATGAGGAAACACAATGGTACTTTCAAGCAATTATAGGGTACTTGCCACCAGGGGCGTAGCACCAAATTCTGGGCCCTGGGCACAAGGATCTAATCAGAAAAAACTACTTGACTCACTTGTCATGAGTTATTTTTTAAAGGGTAAAAGAAATCAGTCTTCGCTAAGGGCTTTGGAATTTACACAAAGTGCATTGTAATTTACACCCCAGTTAGTGCAAATTGTAGGTAGTTTGGAAATGGTTTCCCTTCCTTGTCCCTAGCTAAAATTGGAGTAGTCTTTTCTTTGCTTGCTAATCTGCATACTATTATGTCTCTCTCTTCATTGGTCCACTTCTCTGGCCATAGTGCTGGATCTTCTGGCATGTCATTCTTGGCACTGCTCTGACTACTCTCTTCATCCCTTTCACTTTTCTCAGAGCTTTCACTGCCTTCACTTGAATCATCCTCTATTACATCTTCTCTATCTACCTGGGCAGATGCCTCTACAAGCATGAAGCATATGATATTATTACGCAATGAAGCCTTACCGATGTGATTAAACATGCTTAAAGCAACACGCCACCGTACTTCAGTATTAGAATATGTTCTTCCCCTAACATAGACGAGTTGAAACATACCTGTTTTGTCTCTGTGCGTGCACGTAATCGTTCTGGTGCGCGATGCTACTTTCTTAGCATTTAGCTTAACCCAGTTCTTTCAATGCACACCAAATAGCCTTGGTGACACAAAATAAAACGTAGCAATTTTCTAAGCTGATAACAATGAGAACTATGTATGGCGGAAGAACACTTGGGAGCCCTTTGCCGTCGGCGCAGTAACATCCTTGAGGGAGAACATATACAGTCAATGGGGGAGAAGATTTGTCAGGAGTGAGGATATTACTGCGCCGATGGCGAAGGGCTCCCAAGTGTTCTTCCGCCATACATAGTTCCCCTTGTTATCTGCTTAGAAAATTGCTACGTTTTATTTTGTGTCACCACAACCGTCTTTAAAAACTATTCGAGTGTCCGCATATAAATAGGAAAGACGTGGATTTGCTTGGTGGCTTCTAACTTCAAGGCTATTTGGTGTGCATTGAAAGAAGTGGGTTAAGCTAAATGCTAAGAAAGTAGCATCACGCACCAGAACGATTGCGTGCACGCACAGAGACAAAACAGGTATGTATCAACTCGTCTAAGTTAGGGGAAGGACATATTCCAATACTGAAGTACGGTGGTGTGTTGCTTTAATAGCCTATATAAATATTTTGTGTAAAACTTATTCAAACTTACTCAAACAGACATTGTGTGGTACTTTATTTTTTATGGATGTGACAGAAAAAATCTTTTAGTGTCTTCTTCTAAGCTATTCTTAAAAAAATGCCTCCTCAAGGGCCCTGCTTGCCACGCCCCTGCTTGCCACTGTTAAATAGTGTCGAGCTGTGCCTCTTCAGATGGTTTTACCAGGATCTTACCACACATTTCCTCTCATTTGTACATCCGGTTGATTGAACGTCTACCAAGTGTGTACCGCAACATTACCAGTTTAAGCATCACTATTTTCCTGGTAACAAGGTGGAAACTGTACTGTAGAAGAAAGCGGTGCATCTTTCGGTAACACTTTACATTACAGATCGAGATCGGTAATAAGTGGGTAATGTTATGGTAATATGTATGCAATTTCAAGGTAATATTATTTTTAAACCACATATTACAAATAATTAATGTGTAATTTCTAGACAATTTCTGTGCAATTACCATACAACAACAATGCAAATAACTTGGATTTAAGGGTAAAATAAAATGGTATTAACTGCTGTAAATATGAGGGCTGTAAAATACTGTTTACAGCCCTGATACTATGTAATTTCGCTAAAATTTCGCCTTATTTATTTCATGGTTATTACAAGGAAATAATGCTTGATATCCCTGGAAGGTAAGGAGTAGGCCTATAGCAACACCCCACAGTACAGAAATCCTTTTGAAAAGACAAAGCATTATTTTACACCCAGATGTCATATAGTTATTGTGAACTTACCTTATTTATTTCATCATAATAACAGATAACAGGTCACATTTTACCATCAAACTAATGACTACAAAAACTTTGACCACTGTGTAAATGTGCCATAACACTTAGAAGTTACTATGTAATTTAGTCCTTCATAGCACCATCATGTTGGTTTAATTACAGCAATATTACATCACAGTAAGTAAATCCTAAATATTTATTGCTTCGGTAAGTACATATTTATAGCAGTTATTACCATTTTATTTTACCCTTAAATCCAAGTTATTTGCATTGTTGTTGTATGGTAATTGCACAGTAATTGTGTAGAAATTACACATTAATTATTTGTAATATGTGGTTTAAAAATAATATTACAATGAAATTGCATACATATTACCATAACATTACCCACTTATTACCGATCTGTAAAGTGTTACCCATCTTTCTTTGGTTTTACCAGGTTCTTAGCACACATTTACTCTCATTTTTACATTCCGTTGACTTGAACATCTAACAAGTGTGTACCACAACATAACCAGATTCATTCTCATCATTCTTTACATGTTAACTAAAATGAGACTGTACTGTAAAAGAAAGTTCAACAAAGCAATTCACAATGTTTTTTCCCATTCAATCATTTCATCCCTTCAAACCATGCAGCATATAACTATTTTTCATTGAAATACAATTGAACAAAATATTAGATACAGTTAAATACATTTGAAAAAAAGTTTAATTGTTTTAAATATTATTATAGATTTATATTTCATACTTATATTTTCTTACTACCACCCCTGTAACATGCTTATATGTCCTTGAATACGCGTCCCCCGAAAACCAAGACCCACCGAAGAGTTGTATCAATGGCCAACAGGGACACACGGAAATCACGAATCACTGTAACTGTGTTGTGTTTGTGCTGGATTTATGCAGGATTTAACTCTATCAAAAAGAACACTTGATCACCTCCGTTACAAATATCTATTGTTTGGGAAGTGTCAGATGTTAACTAGTTGCCACTCCGGACCAGAGATAAAGCTCTCAGTTATATCATGCTACTTACTCAAGCCCTATTAAGACCACTCTGACCCACCTGGTGATATAACTATGAAAAGTGAATACTTTAATAGTCTGAATTAGTGATGGCCAGATTGTCAAGTCAAGTCAAATCAAGTCAGTTTTATTTGTCAATTTCTTCAAATGTACTTGACAGACAAAAGAATTGAAATTACGTTTCACACTTGTCCCATGCGTAGACGTTGACAACAATAAAGTGCAGATGCACAACAAAAAACAATTTTAAACAATAGGTAATGTTAAGTAAAAAAAAAGTGCAAGTAGGCTTAAGGCATTATACTTAGGTAACACACAGTATATATATAAGACAAGACATAACATAATATAACATAAAGTAAGTGTTCCAGCAGTATTGTTTTGTTTTCTTAGTGCAACACAAGATTGTAGCAGCAGTAGTATTAAATATAAATAGTAGTAAAAAGTGGTAAAATAGTGGTAAAAAGTGATATAAATAGTGGTAATATATAGCAGCTGCATGCAATTTGCAATGCAGAGGTAGTTATTTTCAGTGCAGGGTGTTGTTTTGTTTCTTGGTTCAGAGTGTTTGTTTCCTTGTTGGGGAGTGTGTGTGAGGGGGGGGGGTAGAGTCCAATCTGTCTTCCTATACTCCTGCCAGTCTGGTGGTTCTGCTGGCTGGGAGCCGGGAGGGGAGAGAGTTCAGCAGTCTCACAGCCTGGTGGATGAAGCTGTTGGTGAGCCTGGTGGTGCGGGAGCGGAGACTTCTGTAACTTCTGAACAGACAGTGTGCGGGGTGGGTTGCATCGTTGACAATTGTGATAGCTTGTGCGGGTGAGGCGGGTGGTGTAGATGTCTTGCAGGGAGGGGAGTGGTCCGCCAACTATCCTCTCAGCTGTTCTCACGATGCGTTGTAGAGCTTTTCTGTTGTAGTCAGTGCAGCTGCCGCCCCACACAGTGAAGCAGCTGGAAAGGATGCTTTCAATGGTTCCTCTGTAGAATGTGGTCAGGATGTGTGGTGGGGCGCTTGCCCGCTTGAGTTTGCGCAGGAAGTAGAGGCGCTGTTGTGCTTTCTTGGCCAGTGATGTGGTGTTGGTAGTCCAGGTAGTCCAGGAGAGGTCCTCACTGATGTGCACCCCCAGGAACTTGGTGCTGCTCACTCTCTCTACCGCAGCGCCGTTGATGGTCAGCGGGTGGTGACAGGTGTGGCCTCTCTGGAAGTTGACAATAACCTCCTTGGTCTTGCTAATATTTAGCAGAAGGTTGTTGTCTCTGCACCACGTGGTCAGGAGCTCAACCTCTTTCCTGTAGTGGGTCTCATCGCCCTTGGTGATGAGCCCCACCAGCGTTGTGTCGTCCGCAAACTTGTGGAGTGGGTGGAGGGCAGAGCCACCCCCCTCCCCCACAAAGCAGATTGCATCTTCTGTGGATCGTTTTGCTCTGTATGCGAACTGGTATGGGTCCTGGGTGGTAGGCAGGGTGGATTTGATGTGTGACATGACTAGTCGTTCAAAGCACTTTATGATGATGGGTGTCAGTGCCAGAGGGCGGTAGTCATTGAAGCAGGCTGGGGATGATTTCTTTGGCACAGGTATGATGGTGGCAGTCTTGAAGCATGATGGGACAATGGCTTGCCTCAGGGAGGTCTTAAAGATGTCTGTGAAGACCCAAAGCAGTCCGAAAGCAGTCTTGAAGAGCAGAGGTGGCCTCCTGTGGCCACATCCTTACCTCTTTCTTAACAGGTCTGGTGACTTTCACACTCTGTCTGTATGCTGGCATTAGCATAACAGTGAGGTGATCAGAGGTGCCGATGTGGGGGAGGGGGGTGGCTTTGTATGTTGAAACTTCGAATGTGTATCGAGTATGTCACATGATTTTATTTGAAGCTCCCTATCGAGGCATGTGTCAAAATGGAAAGATCATGTGACATGACGTTTGAAGATTCATTTGTGAAACTGCTGTTTCGAAATGGGGTTTGATTATGTCATGACATCTCGACGTGTGTTCCGTGAAGAATATGTGCTCGTGGGTTTTTGTCAGTAGTTGAAGGCAGTTTATGAGAAGTGTTTTTTGTGGTTTATTGCCAGTTGCGCAGTTGACAATAATAGTCTTCAGAGGCTGAGGTAATGGCAGTTGGAACACCATTCTAACGACCCCATTGTTACATCACCCTCTCTCAACTAACAATCAGAAATCCCATTTTAAAGTTTAGTAGTTTAAAGCAAGTACGCCACCGTACTTCAATATTGAAATATGTTCTTCCCTAACTTGATGAGTTGATATATACCTGTCTCGTCTCTGTGTGTGTGCGCAATCGCTCTGGTGCACGATGCTACCTTGTTAGCATTTAGCTTAACCCAGTTCTTTCATTGTATACCAAACAGCCTTGAAGTTAGAAGGGGCCAAGCAAATCCATGTCTTTCCTATTTACATGCGGATACTCAAATAGTTATTTATGATGGTTGTGGTGACACAAAATCAAACATAGCGATTTTCTAAGCAGATAAAAAAGAGAACTATGTATGGCAGAAGAACACTTGGGAGCCCTTTGCCGTCTGCGCAGTAACATCCTCACTCCTGAAAAATCCTCCCACCCCCCCCACAAGGATGTTACTGTACAGATGGCGAAGGGCTTCCAAGTGTTCTTCCACATGTTATAAAACGTCATGGTCTAGTCATTACATCAAGGGTATTTCATTTGTAACAGGTGGAATATCTAATCTAATCATAGGCTAATGCATGTTCGGACTATTTAAAGCCAACTGTGGGTGGCGGTAATGCATCAAAGTGGAAACAACCCAGACATTTTAAGCTCCAAAAAGACAAAGAAGGCGTCATGTGACCATTACTTAAGCCGTTAACGAAGCCGTTTAACAATGGGATTTCCGAACGGTCGTCCAGCCTATGCTTTTGCAGAGATGTATAAAGTACTGGAGTAGAGGAGTGGAGTAGAAGTGCAAGTGCTATATCAGAAAACTGACTCAAACTGGCTCAAAACCCGCGGGCGGTAGCAAATTACTTCTATTCTGCCTTCCCACAAATATGCTAAATCAACCTTTGTTAGCATGCTGTTACTTACCTAACATAGTCATGTTATACATCATTTGAAACCCTGTAATCTCAGAAAAAGCAAAACGTGAACTATTTGTAAAATAATTGTGTATAGCACTTTACATGTTTAAAATAATGCTGTCTGTTACCATTCGAAATAGCCCCCACCCCTCTTCCCTTTGTGAGTTCTTACTTTCTTGTCCCGTCCTCAGCAATGAGGTGATGTTACATGTTGGGGCTTGAAATATTTACACAAGTCTAAATAAAGAGAATATCGACTGTATTTTATACCAAATATGTTGTGTACATGAACATACCATCTTGAACAAAGTAAAGAAAGAAAAAAAACACCACTGTGCATTTCTGCCGAAAACAGCATTTTAGGGATAGTAACCCCCATTGTTGCCAACTTCACAGTGCCTGGTAGCAGTGCAAAAGGCTGATGGGAAGATGCAGTGTTCTTACATAGGCCTACTGCTTGATCACTTGAATCGCCAAATGATGAGCCAGCTTCATTAAACCTGGTGACAGAGCCATCTATCGCTCTAGCATTGATATGGGTTTGGTATGATTTGTAGTAGGCTAACGAGTAACGATTCATCACATGAAAAATGTATGGGAGTACAAGTATTAAATTCATTAAAAATATGTAGTGCAGTAAAAGTGGAAGTAGGAGAAAAAATAAAACTCCAATTAAGTACAGATACTGCATTTTAGTACTTAAGTACAGTAGCCTACTTAAGTGGTTCTACTGTTACAATAGGCTACATCTCTGTGCTTTTGGGAAACTCCTGCATCAAGTAACAAACTGACATTCAAGCTTCCTGCTAACCGAAACATAGCGAGGGCGATTAGCGGGCCACCCAGTATTAACTTGGCTAAAGTCATTTTGAAACCGAGTTGATGCTGGTTGGGTATAAGGACACGCTGAAAATTAGACATGGGAGGATGGAGAGAACTTTTCTGCGACATAACTTGGTAGGAATGTTACCAGAACATTGTTTAGGCAAGACACAGATGAATAGGGTAAAAATTTTAACTTACAGACATCACCATAAAACCTTACCAGTTGGCTACTCACATAAATATGAGAAAGAAATGTATTGCAAGTTTTTTTGTATTTTAATGTTTAAATATGCTAATGAGGTTGTATCTAATTAAATATGTGCACATTTGCACACTTTTTGATGCGAAGGATCTGACTGTTAGAAAAAGGCAGGTTCAATTTTTTTTTTCATTTTGTTAACATAATAAATTAAAAAATATTTACAGAGGGGATTGTGGATATCTCATTTCACTATCAGTAAATCAGAAAAGACTGCCAGTAGCCTTAAAAAATTGATTTTCTCCCTATTTTTATGGATAAAGTTTCATATACATGTAATTCATATATTGTTTATACTGTCTGGTGTGCCGTGGGAAATCATCCAATTTCACCTAATTGGTCTAAAGTGCCCAGGTCAGGAAACATCAGTCCATAGTATCATTTATGAAAGATACACAGTTAGCAAACAGGATATAGAGCTCTCTGATGTTATTTTTAATGTTATTTATTTATTTAAGTATATTTAGGTTAGCTATTGATTGATTGATTGATTGTTCCTTTAATTAATTGCACCTCAGTCCAGTAGATGGCGGTAATACACTTTGCTTGTAAACTGCCACAAAAATCTACAGGAGAAGAAGAAGCAGCAGCAAAAATAATTGACAAGTGTAAAAAGGTGCTGAATGTAATGAGGTGTTTGTGTGGAGTGGACTGGGTAGCAAGCAGAACAGCGCTTAAAACAATTTATACAGGTCTGATCAGATCAGTGTTTGACTATGGTTGCATGGTATATGGATGCTAAAACATCACTTAAACAACTAGATGTGATACACAACCAAGCCCTCAGATTATGCTGCGGAGCAAAGAGATCTACACCAGTGGCAGCAATACAAGTTGAGATGGGAGAAATGCCTCTCCAACTTAGGAGAGAGCAACTTGCGATGGTATACTGGGCAAATCTGAAAGGCCATAAGGATGTGCACATAATACAGCCAACTGTTGTACAATGTCAAGAAAGAGAGAACGAGGGGGTCAAAAGCTTTGGTTGGACAGTACATCACAGAGTGAATGAGATGGAATTAGCAGCATTTAGGATATCCCCTACTGTTGTGTTTCCTGTAATGCCTCCGTGGTTGTATAAAGACCTGCGTATCGATTTAGGATTACTGGAGGGAAAGCAAGAAGACCATGATCTAGATAGCGTGAAAGTCATGATCTGTTTAAGAGAAAGACACAAAGAAAATCTCATGATGTACACAGATGCATCAAGAATAGATGACAGAGTAGGAGTGGCGTATACCATTCCTAAACTAAAAGTCACAGTGGCAAAAAGAATAACAGATAAACTGGCAGTGTATACAGCAGAGCTGGTAGCAATATGGCTGGCTCTGCAGTGGGTGGAGGATAACAAACCAAACAGGGTGGTGATTGCATCTGACTCAAGCTCAGCACTCCTAAGCCTTAGGAATGCACAATCCGAGTCAAGGCAAGATATTATATATGAAATTATGCACCTAGGAAATAACCTGGTTAGGTCTGGAATCAGTATTTCATTCACATGGGTACCAGCTCACAGAGGTATAAAAGGGAACAAAATGGCAGACAAATTTGCCAAGCAAGCAACGCAGAAATCCACCATAGATATTGACATTACACACAGTAAAGCAGAAATTCGAAGCATAGTTAAGTCCAAAATCTTTGATAAATGGCAGTTGATGTGGGACAATGGGCATACAGGACGTCAGTACTTTACTATCCAAAACCAAGTTGGAAGGGGTAGAAGCACAGGCAGAAACAAACACAGAAGATATTTTTTCAAGAATGCGCCTTGGTCACACAGGACTTAACAGCACACTACATGTCATAAAGAAACATGCTGATGGAACCTGTGAGTGTAGTGACAGCCAGGAGACCATAGAACATGTACTTATACAGTGTCCTAAATACCACCCAGACAGGCAGAGACTAGTTACCCAACTAGAGGAAAAGGAAACAGAGTTCAACCTTCAGAACCTACTGCAGTTAAGCACAGGTGGAAACTGTTTCAGCTATCTATGCAGTTTCCTAAAGAATACAGGACTGATGAACAGAATCCAAGGTTGTTTTATTATTATTATTATTATTATTATTATTATTATTATTATTTATTTATTTATTCAATTGTATTTTCTTTGTTTATTTATATAATAAGTGGTAACCCCGTTACGGCGACGGTCTGATTGGTGTCAGCGAAGGTCTGCGACGACGCAACGCAGAAGTATAAATCCAGCTTTAGGATAGTAAATTCCTGATTCACACTCCAGTCCAGATGGTGGCGGTAATGCTCCATATAAGCTGGCTGCCAACCGCCATAAAACCCAAAGAAGAAGAAGAAGAACCAGTAGCATCTTTATTCCATAAGATGGCGACTCCCTATGTGACTGATGAATCGGGTAAGGCTTCATTCAACGTTGTCGGCCTTCATGTGTAATTTCTGGTTTATACAATGTTCATAATGCAGACTAATTTCATGTTTAAAATGGCTACTTCGAGTGAACCATTTATATGCTAATCACGACCAGATCCTTGGCAAATGACTAGCGAGCTAACACAGCGTACACGAGCAGTTAAGTTTGCTAACGTTAACTCCCCCCTGTAGTTTGACTAGTCTAAAAAGCGTCCGTAAAACGTTTTAGTTTATATCTGATGTATTCTGAAGTATCTAATTTGTGTTTATGTGTATAGACTTCCATCATTTTCGCGATTGTGTCAGAGCCCCTAATGTTGACATCACTTGAAGAAGAGAACTTAGAACCAATGGTATCATGGTCGAATTTGAACCATAGAACCAACAGGCGAAACTCGATCCATAGTTTCCCTCAAAGATATACTTTTTAAAATATATATAGACAACACAATAAACTTGACAAGTACATACAACATATATGAGCAGGGGATACATAAAGTAGACCACCTAGGCTAAGGGCAAGAAAAAAAAAAATCCTACCAAATTAGGTTACATTGAGATTCCCATACAAAATCACAGTTCTTTCAATGTATGTATTTACCTCAACCAAAAAGGAAGGAAAGTAAGGTTTTCCACCACTAAACTTACATTTGTGAATATGATATTTGGCAAGTAAGAATAATAAGTTAATGACAAAGTATATGCTCTCTCTCTTGTTCATAATCAAAAACACCAAAGAATACATCTTTAAAACAAAATGAACGATCAATAGTTACCCAGTGTGTATAACTCTTCTGCCCATATCTGCCCAAAATTTCACAGAATGAGGGCAGTGTTCTCTAAAGCTACGTTACAAAAGTATCTATGTCTTGTTTATATCGTTTAAGAAAGGAGTTGTAAGGGTAAAATCTTTGAAGTAACTTAAAAGTGAGTTCCCTTACTTTATTTGTACAAAAATATTTGAATGGTAATAGCCATACCTTCTTCCAAGGTATGTTTTCAACAATACCATTCCAGAAATGAACAACATAAGGTACAGAAACAATGTCACTTTGAAATAAAGCTCTACTTTTCCTATTGATATTATAAGGGATGCACCGATCTATAGGCGTAACATTGGTACTGGCTGATATTGATGAGTTTGACTGACATCGGACATTGGCCTTCCGATATTATTTTGCTGTTACATAAAGCACGCAATGGGTTTTATCTTTCATTCCAGCCTGCCTTTCTGCTCTTGCTGCGGCTCCTTTAACTGTCTCTATGACAACAGCTTGTGCACGTGGTGTGTGAATGTCAGCTTACATGTGTTTAAAGACCTTTATATACAGTCTATGCTAAAGACTAACAAAAAAAGACAAGAAGTTGCCAAGAAGAAAGCTTAAATACAACATGACTCATTCATTATTAACCACAGCCTTTGAGAAGAAAAACGTGTTGCCAGCAAACAGTGTGAGAGCAAGAGGGATAGGACAGAAAGGATAATGAAGCTAATCGCTGTAAGGTTAGATGACCAACCTTTCTCTGTGGTGGTCGTGGGCGAGAACGTGAGATTCTGCAGCCTTTATGGAGTACATGCAGCCCCGCTACAAAATCCCGAGCCGCTGGTGTTATTCCCGAACTCCATAACGCATCAGTGAGTTACCGGCTAGTGACATTCCTGCCATCAGCTTCAAGACTGATATGTTGCTCAAACATAACAGCACGGTGGATTGACGCAGACTTCTTCAAAAATATAACTGAGTTGGTCTCTAATTATTAGTTAATGTATGTTGCTTTACATGAGCATGCAAAGCATTTAAACCGGCACTAAGCAACATTCTGTTTTTCTCTCTCACAAGCTCCCTCTAAAGCCCACTGTATTGCATTGTATTGCACTGCATTCTATTGGAGGCGGTCCGCGCTGCTGAACATTGCAAGTGCTGTATCAACCGCTATTGGCCACGGTGGCGCATTCTACACCGTTCGTTCGCCGTGTAATGACTAATTTTAGCATCCTAAACAGTATGAAACGGATTAATTAAATGAAAAATGTTGCATAGTGGGCCTTTAAAGGTGCTCTATGAGATTTTGCAGGTTTTTAGCCCGTGATAGGCTAGCTTTCTGCCTCTTGAATACACTATGAAAAAACCCGGTCACAAGTTTAATTTATAACCCCAAAGATTGTCTCTGATTGGTTACTTATTGTAATTGATTCATGAATGCAAGGCATAACTAGGCCTGCAACTTATTAATAGGCCTATCATCATAAGTCTGTTGATAAAATGCTTTGAAATAATAAAACAAATAATAAATAAGTAATAAAAAATAAACTACATATTTACTATGCAATATACAGTAACACAATCTGCAAATGCCATAAAAAAATAAATTAGGCCATCCTTAAAAATATTTTTGTTTGCAGTAACAGCCAGTCGGTAGGTAAATATTTTTTCCCCCAAGATTTAAGGTAAAAAAAAAAACTTTTGATCATGGCGATTTTGTTGGTATGAATTGAAAAACATTTGCATGTTTTGTTGTCACATACTCATTCTGATGCAGGTTATAGACCAAACAATTTGAAATCTTAGTCAAAAACATATTTATTTTCTAAAACATTACATTTTGTATGTAAAGCACATTGCACATACCTCTGTGTATGAAATGCGCTATATAAACAAACTTGAATTGACTAAAATGTAGGCTATACCAGTGGTTCTCAAACTTTTTTGATCATTCCCCACTTAGAAAGAAGGAGAATTTTCGTGCACACACACACATTCAGGCAGGTTTACAATGATGTACTTCAACATCATCAGCATCCATCTCTAAATCAGTATTGACATTATAGCACCAGATGTAACATTAACATTTAAAACATGAACACACACACACACATACACACATACACACATACACAAGTGATGCTTGTGTCTGCCTTGAAGCTGAAGATTTCTTTCCTTCAGCTTAGCAAGCACATCACTGAGATAGGCCTAAGCCAGTTTCATCAGAAATGGTTCATCTTGAGGCGCCATGGCTCAGAGGGCTATGACTCCGGCGACCCGTGTTCGAATCCGACCTTTGGTCCTTTGCCGATCCTGCCCCATCTCTCTCTCCCATTCATTTCCTGTCTGTCTCTCCACTATATAAAATAAAAGGCAAAAGCCCCTAAAAAAATGAAAAAGAATTGGTTCATCATTAAATTTGCCCACTGCCTCATACATGTTGTCTTCCTCCAAAAACACCTGTATCTCCGTTCTGAACTCAAGGATGCGTGACGGCATCTTGCCACGGGAGAACCACCCGGCTTCACTGTGGAACAGTATGCTTTATGATCAGCTCCCATCTCCTCGCAAAGAGCGGAGAACAGTCGCACTTTCGCATCTTTCGCGAATGCAGCTTTCACCGTTCACTTTTCCTGGTATTCTGCGAGTTTTGGTTGAAAAAAAAGTGATGGGCTTGTCAGTGTGATTTGAGTGTGAAGTCTCCAAGTGTTTGCGCAATGTTAAGCCTAATACTGTCTGCTGCCAATTGTCTAACACACAGAACCAACAGAAGGCCGACAAGTCGCTCTTCATCCCCAACTGTGAATCCAAACGCAAACACATCATCATACGTTTTTATTGGTTGACTTTTCGTTTTTTTTTTTTTGTTAGTCCGCCTGTCTTATTCGCATTCTCGCCAAATTTTGTGGCTGTGCGCCCATATGCACTGCAAATACTGCATACCCCATTTTTGCGCCACTGCTTGTATCTCATTCGTCCATTTTTTAACAATTAAACGTAATACCGGTACACACATTGTCCTTTGTGTAGCCTATATAGCCTATGTCGCAATTTATGCAGACATCTATTATTATTTGTCTCAATATGGTTTCAGGAAGGCTTAATTTTCTGGTTTTCTATGTTTTAATGTGTTTTAAGGTGTTTACGTGCTAATTATGAATCCATTGTGAGTGGGTGTTCTTTTGTTGAGTAGGCTAACCTAAAAGACAGATATATATAAAATCCTCGTTTTATTCTGATTCCTATCGCCCCACCTGCAGTACCTCTGCGTGCCCCACACTTTGAGAAACGCTGGTGTAGGCTGTGTGAGAGAGGCGCGTGAGTGACAGAAAAACGCAGGGAGAGCAGTGAAAGGAAATGCAGCTTAATGAATACGATGCGTATTTTTAAAATAGCGTTTAAAAAGAGAGAAAGAAACTCAATATGTGGCGGCCGGTGTTGAATCTGTGGTGCACCGCCACAAATTCGTCTATGTGTGGGAAACACTGCTATAGCTTTAAATATGCTGCACTGTCATAAAAGTAAACAAAAAATAAATCATAAATATATGAATGATTACTTCTGGGAACTAGGAACTTACTGGGAACTAGATCATACGGTTTACTTGGATCCACTGCTAGGTGTCAATGCAATCTACAAATCAGAAACTGGTTACGTTGCTTTCTTTTCTCCACTAAGGCTCCAACCAGTAGCAATAACATTATAATTCTTGGTAGCAGCAAACCATAGAATTATAATTTCCATCATAATGGAAAATGCATCCCTTAACGGTGGTGTTGGTGACAGACCACTAAATCCATTAAATCCAAAAACCTCTTTGATTGCTGGGTGGAATAGTAATACGTCCTCAATTTTGGAGTGGCGACTCGTGGTCATTTTGGCTGGGGAAGTTTCACGACAGCGGGTGTAGCCTGTAGCCACATAGGCTGATTATGGGTTCTAGTTTAAAATCAGCCTGTGACACCGTCACATTATTCATAGTGTCATTTTAAAATTTAAAAAAGTAATTATTGCACAGATAAAGTTGTATGTCCTATGTATAATGTGTATGTAATTACCTGTGTAATGTCTTTAATTTCCACTGTAAAATATGGTATGAACGAGTTTACATAGGGGCTTGCAGTAGATGAGAGGAGGGTCCGTGGATAGAAGGAAGCACGGGTATGCAGTTTGAATGAATGGCACCAGCTTCCAAAGTTGCAGCCACTTTACATTGTCTGTTAATGGTAGTCTCCTTGCATGGGTTAAGGAGTGTTAAAAGTTGGACTTATATGTGGTGTGAGCGGGGTGACAACACAGAAAAGACTACACCGACTGATAAGGACTCACTTCTCCGTGAACTGGTCTCCTCTGAGTTTGTGGAATAATACCTTTCGGATCTGGTGAGATCAGTCTCTTTTTTTTATATACATATTTTTTTTATATTTTTTTGTGCGTGGTATACCACTTTACTGGTGATCGCCTTTTCTCTCTTGCTTTCCTTTTTTGTTGTGGATTACTGTTTTTGCGTGGCCTTTTTCCGGGTTAGTGGATTGCGCACGGGATTCCTTTCTTCCCAGGATTTAATGACTGCATCGCGCCCCGGGAATGGGACGCGTGGATATCTTTAGTTTGGACTTTTAGGTGGTGGACTGAGGAAAGACTGAGAAAGGGGATTTGTCTGGGTTGGGGTGACTACCACATGTTTTTTAATGGACTGACAATAATGTGTTTGCCGTTTCATTCAATTCACTGTTTGGTGCATCTTTTGTGTGGTAACGTTCAGTGCCGTCTGAACGATGATCTAATTTATGCATGCATATGTTGCCAGTGTATTCCCTTAAAAAAAAATTCCAGCAGTGGTGCTGTTAGGTACAGTCAGTGTCACATGAAATGGCCCGGCTGCATGCACGAACCTCCCGTGCGTCATGTGTGTGTCACGCACTATTAAATATTTTTTTCTAAAGAAGCTGCAGTGTACCCAAACAACCACCAGGTGGCACTTGGGAGCGCACTTGGGAGCGCCTGCGAGTGTTCTATAGCCTACAGGCGTCAGGAAATAAAGTTGAGCTGAAATAGGCTAGTTATACTGAATAGCCTACTGTTATTTTGTTACTGTAAATAGTCTGTTATTTGAGTTGTTTTCGTGTTTGTGTTAACCAACCGTAGGCTAAATATAGTAATTATTCAATTCAATAAAAATAACCTAATTAATACAGTGAACTATGCTGACGCATAGTCCCAATGGGAAAGATGACTGTGATCAACGCACAACAGAGGGAGCTCATCAAGACTCTGCGTTGTCAGCCCCATATCATATAATCATTTTAACGTCCATCGTCATTTTCAATGTTAGAGACTCTCTGGCAGTTCTCGCTTGCCCCTTGATCCATCCCAGTTTGTGGTCTTGCTCCAGCTTGGCCAAAGCTGACAGGCATGCAGTCGGGGAGTAGCCACGCATCAGGCAGCACTGACATAGGACAGTCATGTATTTCTTCTACGAAACACAATTGCAAGACCCAGCCAACTTTGATCAACTATTCATCGCTTAGTAGGCCTAGGCTGGCAAGAAGTGAAATAAGCAAAGGGCTACTGTCAAAAAGGTTGCAATGGCTGCTACGTGGGGCACCAATGGCTGCTACGTGGGGCACGGCCCTCAAATGTCCCACCTTGCCGCCGACTCTGTGGCCAAGGACGCGCCTCACAATAAACTAAGCTACACGCGTGTTCACCTGGCTATGGACTACAGCAGCGTTTCTCAGAGGTACTGCAGGTGGGGCGCGAGGAATCGGAATAAAACGAGCATTTTGTGTCTGTCTTTATTAAAGGTTACTCAACAAAAGAGCTCCCACTCGCAATGGATTCATAATTAGCACGTAAACACCTTAAAACACGCAAAACGCCCCTTCTGTAGGGGAGAGCCGGGACGATTGATAGAAAACCAGAAAAATTAAGCCAGCCTGAAACCATTTTGAGACAAAATAGATGTCGGCATAAATTGCGACATAGGCTACAATGTGTGTACCAGTATCACGTTTAATGGTTAAAAAAATGGACGAATTTGATACAAGCAGTGGAGCAAAAAATGTTGTATGCAGTATTTGCGGTGCATATGGGCGTACAGTCACAAAATATGGCGAGAATGAGAATAAGACAGGCGGACTAAAAAATACGAAGAGTCAACCAAAAAGAAAGTATGATGCGTTTGCGTTTAGATTCATAGTTGGGGATGACGAGCGACTCATGTGTGACTCATTAGACAACTGGCAGCAGACAGTATAAGGCCTAACATTGCGCTTGGAGACTTCACACTCAAATCACGCTAATAAGCCCATCACTTTTTTTTCAACGAAAACTCACAGAATACCGTTAGTAGGAAAAACGAATGGTGAAAGCTGCATTAGCGAAAGATGTGCGATGTCTCCGCTCTTTGCGAGAAGATGGGAGCTGATCATAAAGCGGGGGGTGTGTGTGTGTGTGTGTGGGGGGGGGGGGGGGTGGGGGGTTGATGCAGGTCAGGTGGGGCGCGAAAATTCTCCTTCTTTCTAAGTGGGGAATGATCAAAAAAGTTTGAGAACCACTGGACTACAGTATGGCTCCAGAACGGGGTTCTGTTATTGCAATACTTACTTGATTTACTTGATTCTGTTATTGTGAACTTGCCACCTAGTAGGCCAGTATCGTTCTTCACAAGTATTTTCTTATTATTATTCTGCCGGATTTTTAAGCCGCTACTCCTCCTAGGGCTATCGAGTTAGAGACACCGTTCCAACTCTGACACGTCCGGCCTGATCTCGATCGGTGTGCTTACATTCATCTTTTTGATATCTCTTGTCGTTCCCCTGATATCCCTCTTTTTCTTGTCGTTTTTTTCCCATAGAAATGCATGGGGTGGGGGGGCTCCTCATTGAATTACATGGGAAAAATGCTTGTGTGTGTGTATGAGTGTCTGTGAGTGAGTGTGTGTGCTGGAGTTGTTGGGGGGGCGGGGGGTGTTAGAGGGGGTGGAGAGGGGGGGTTGGTGTTTGAGTGAAGGGGGTGTTGGTGGGGGGAGGTTGGGGGGGGTTGGTGGTGAGGGGTCTCCATTAGAAAGAATGGAAAAGTCCACCTTGCAGTCTAGTTGCAATGTGTAATTTTGAGTGTAAGTGAAAGTTGATGTGAAATAGTACTTCAGTTCAATAAAAGTCTTCACCATTTTTTGCTGCTTGTGAATGAGGGATTTAGGGATATAGGCTATTTGAATCACTCTGCAGTTTTTGTAAACAATTGGTCGCCCATCCTCCCAGCAGATCGTTTGCACGTATAGCCTCCCCCCGATCTTTATACACAATGCAAGTGAGATGATGAGTGCAGAGAGCCTGTAGGTGCAAAACGCCCCTTGTGTAGGGGAGAGCAGGGACGATTGAACCGGGGGACGAATTAACCATTGAGATTTTCTCGTAAACCATTCACAATTCAAACATGAAATTTTGTCATCCCATACAGCATGTAATACTAGAGAGACCCAGGGAAAATCGTGTCGATATGCAATACTGATCTGAAGTTAGACCCGGTGGGTCATTTTAAGAGCGATAATATACACTTATCACTTTTAAACAACAGATGAATTGATGATGTAACAAATCCAACAGTATGAAATGTCAATATTTTTTAGTCTAGGAGAAAAAACGCTTTTGCTGCGAGGAGGCACTGTCGGGATGATTGAAACACTTGTTTCAACCGTCCCCCAGTAGGTCGTGCATGTCAAAGCAGTACGTTTTGCATTAACATTTTGAAATAATAAGCGTTTGCATTAACTAAAAAGTACAACTATAACCAGTGCTTGAAGTGGGGAAAAAATAAGTGCAGGAACTTAATAGTAAGACATTTGTTTGGTGACATTGTGAGTCTTTTGAATGTGTTGTTTCAAAAACTATCATAATCATTCTTCCAAGCAATAACCTATGGGCATAGGCAACTTTTTCCTCATTCACAAAAACATGATACTGAAAAACCATTAAAACAACATGAACCAGACCAGCGTGATGAATCTAATCATAGGGAAACTTATAGGGCCGTAGTGCCATTGTGAACAATGCCATCATGACATTCACAGTATAAATTGTAACCGTTTGCAGGCATGCCAATCCCTCACCTTTCGGCGAAATTCGCCGTTTTGAAATCAATATGGGCTGTTTATGTGAATCGTGCAGATCCGAGGAGATTTGGGGGGGGGGGGGTGTCGAGTGAGCAGATGAGCAGATGACGTCACTGAACCGCAGAACAACGTTGCTAAACATTTGGTCACATACAGGGTTATAGCCAATCGAGATCAACTGATACAATCCACTGCTGGTTGCCAGTTCTCTCTTCCGAATATTCCATTGAGTCAGGCCGCAAAGTCACCTGTTTGTATCGATTGACCTGGCAACCTCATCTCCCCACTGGTTTTGAACACGCCGTTAACTGATTGCAAGATGAACTCAATGGCGCCGTATAGAGAAAATCCTTGTTCACGTCGGATGGTTTTCAAAAACAGAACACACTCGATTTGGGCGTTTTTTGAGAGCTAGAAAGCCTACGTGTTTTTTTTTTTTTTCTGATGACCTATCTTTTCATGGGTTTAGAACTGTTCGCTACAACTTGCCTTGAACACCATGATAAGCTCCGGTGAGAATGATTAGCTCCTGTTTTCTCTATTGTTAATAATGTTAGCTTGTTTTTAACGATAGGCCTACGTAACATAAACAGTGGTCGGCAGTAATGTTATTAATTGACTCATAAAATATAATGATTTCGAGCCATTTAAAAATACACTTCTGCCTTCATCCATTGACTGGCGCAAGTTTTTTTCAGCGTGAAAGACCACAGTGGTGACAGGAAAGCCTTGCCTTGTCTTTAGACCATAAGCAACTAAGCTGTAGTATAAAGTTGCTTTGCTAATAGTGGTTACCCAAATGTGAAAAACAGTGATTGGTCAAAACTGTAGTGTTGGTCACTTCCATGACACCACAAAACTAATGTAAATTAAGAGTGACAACTTACGAGCGATCACTGTTTATTCTGGCATCTGGGTGACCATTTTAGAGAAACCAGCTGCTCTTTAACACTGGCCAAATGTCAGTGTAGTGTAGCTGGTAGAAAAGAAATGTTCCGTCCGTCCATCATTCTGGACCCCCCCCCCCCCCCCCCCCCCCCCCCCCCCCCCACCCCGGCCCCCCACAACACATCCCGCATTTTACACTTCTGTACACCCCCCCCCCCCCCCCATTAACTTCTGATGTGAACACAGTAAAGGGTTCTCACCTTTTTGACCCCTGACCTGTTAACATGCCTGCGTTTGCATTGCTTCCGTGATGGAATTGGTTGGGACTCAGTGTATGCATATGATAGGGCACTGTCGTGTCTCGACGGTAATGTAGTCTTTTATCGGTCTTGTGATATTGTCTGTTCTCGGGCCAGTGTCGCTGTGTCGGATCAGTTTCAGCTAAGTAGGCCTACCGGAACGCAGAATAAAATGGCGCAACCCAAAAGACTAAAATACAGAAGTAAGGAACTGCGTTCTGCTGCGTTCCGGCCAACTTCAAGCACTGCCCGGAACACAGAAAAAAGTGGCGGAACGCAAAACACGAAAATACAGAAGTTCCGAAACTGCGTTCAGGCCCACTTCAAGCACTTGACTATAACAAATAATTTTATTGGCTCTCCATCCCTTGCTTGAAAATTGAGCAGCATTGACTAAAAGGGGTCTTTGTCACATATTTTGTCAGTATAAAGCATGAAACCAACTAGAAATATGAAGATATATAATCATAGGGAGTCCGGTAGTAACTCCATTATGGGAGTCCGGTAATAAATCCATTGTTCGCTGTGAACATATAGCCTATTTGCCTTTTGTCTCAGTAAATTAAAATATCCACGTTTGTGAGAATACAATTGGATGGGAGGGCAAAAAGCTGGCAAAGGTTGCAATGTGCAGTTGTTGCGAACAAAATGGGACAGGGTAAGAGCTGCTTGCCCTGCTGCCTGCCGTTGCTTCCAGTGACTCGGTATACAATTCTGCGCTTCTCAACAAATGAACTACGTGTTCATTTAGAACCTCAAATAAAAAAAAATAAAAAAATGCCTGTCTTACAATAAAAAATGCCACTGGCCCGGAGCAGCATTACTAAACGCAATATGAGCAGAGGGCAAACCGCATTCGGCACATTTGAGCCTATATTTGTCGCAGCACCGTTAACTCAGCTGAAGGTGAAATTCTGCCAGAGACGTTTTTATCGGAGAAGGACTTTAATTTAACCTACAGTTAAATCCTCATTAATGGATGTAGTTTTCGGGGGATTTTGAAGAGGCTTCAAAAGAAGGTCAAACGAAGTTTCTTCACGTAGGCCTATTCAAACATAACAGACCAAACTGCATATTGCGAAAATAGAACACAAATGAACATGTAGGCTAACTAGTTGTATAACTAGTTCATAGAATCCAGGCTTGATTCGTGGTGTTAGAGCTGGAGTCAGACCGTTTTTCATGTGTGTTTGTGGGCAAGTTTGTGGGCAAGGAACAGAAGTCATCTTCAATCAGCCGAAGAGGACGCATGTCACCCCTCTGCTAATCGAGCTCCACTGGTTGCCTCTGGCGGCTCGCATCAAATTCAAATCACTGATGCTGACTTACAAAGTGCTTAGAGGATCTGCCCCTTTTTATCTAAGCGCTCTCATAAAAGCTCAGGCTACCCCCCGACAACTCCGGTCCTCCAATGACTGTCGACTGGCAGTCCCAGCACCTCGCCCAAGGCAATCCAGACTCTTCTCATGTGTCGTCCCACGCTGGTGGAATGACCTACCAAAAACAATCAGAACAGGGCCATCTCTGGAGGCCTTCAAAAAGCTCTTAAAGACCCAGCTATTCAGAGAACATCTTCTATCCTAGCACTAAAATGAACTGAAGCACCTGAATCCCCTAGCACTATGCTCCTTAAGGTTTCTGCTATGTAGCTTGATTGTTATCCTCGTTTTGTAAGTCGCTTTGGATAAAAGCGTCTGCTAAATGCATAAATGTAAAATGCATAAATGTAAATGTAAATGTGTTTTCTGCGTCTCTCTTTGGAAATGATGTCTCCGTATTTTGTGTTAAAATTCCTAATAAAGCTGGGGATTTGCTACTTGGCGCAGGCTGATTGTTAAGCCATAGGGTCCAAAATTGTAAAGTAATTCTAGCATAAAAATTTGACTATATCAGACCAAACTGCATATTGCAAAAATTGAACACGGAAGTAAACTAACGTCTCTTGCTCCGCTTGACTCTCCGAATGTTGTGCAATCATTAGAGAGGTCTTGTGCTGCCTCCTTGCGGCGGTAGCTGCACTGACACATCTCGTAATGCCGTGACTCATGTTTTACGTGAGTCTCGCGGCCATTCACAATTTCCTTTGCAACGCGTTATCCCCAACACTGTTAGTCACTGTTAGTCCTTTCCCTTTATCCATCTATCTTTTCTCTTTTAATATCATTTCACTACATGTTTTACGTTAGTAACTCAACAAAATTACATCAACAACATCAATGTAGCTAAGCAACAATGATGTTGCTAAGCTGTTGCTGTGATACACACAGGTATATTTTAATGTGTTTTAAGGTGTTTACGTGCTAATTATGAATCCATTGTGAGCCGGTGTTCTTTTGTTGAGTAACCTAAAAGACAGACATAAAATGCTTATTTTATTCCGATTCTTCGCGCCACACCTGCAAGTACCTCTGCCCGCTCCACACTTTGAGAAACGGTGGTGTAGGCTATGTGAGAGAGACACGTGAGTGACAGAGAGATGCAGGGAGAGCAGTGAAAGGAAGTGCAGCTTAAAAAAAAAAAACTCAATATGTGGCGGGCAGTGTTGAATCTGTGGCGCACCGCAACAAATTCGTCTGTGTGGGAAACACTGATCATCACACTGATTTTGAATGCTACATAGAATGCTCATTATACTCTATTTATTCTATGACTACATTTAACTTTATTGTAACTACAATCTTAGAGCCCATAGAACGCATTTATTGACCATCATAAAATGTCCTTTGAGCCTCAATAATCATGTATGCAAATTTTTGCGGCTGAAAAAGACCCAAGAGCATTTCTAGGCTGTCTATTCCATGCTCAGAAATGTATACTCATTAAAAAAATTTGTATTTCCCACCCTTTGGCCAGTTTCCCGCCCCTTGGCGCTGATTGGCTAGTTCATTGTAAGGCCTATTGGCTGTTTTTTCGCTGAAGCAGATTGGCTCCCTAGTTTCATTGATACTCTTAACGTTACTGCTAGAAAATAAATTCAACTACGTGTGACCCCAACTGTAGGCTATACAGACTGTATTCACTTCTCAAGTTCAGAGAACCGAGGAGACGATAGTGTCCGTAAACGTTTTATCGCTCCCCTTTTAACATTACCGTTTTATTTTTAAGCAAGCAGCAGGTCAATATGCTGCAACGGTAGCCCCAGATGGAGCCTAATGTCAAATTAGAGCTGCTCAATTTGTAGCATAATGACATTTGTTTTTAAGAACTTAAGGCAGACTAAAGAAGTGAACAGCCACTTGCAAGAACTCTGGCCCAAAGATAAATGATGCTGGCTCAACAACTTCGAACTTCATCAAGGAATCTCAGGACGCACAAGGATAGGTCAGTGAATCTTAGGTGAAGGGGAAATTTAGCTTGAAGGTACTGCTACCGCTACAAAACAATCCAAGTCTGACCCCAACTGTAGGCTATATAGACTGTATGCAGATTACAGTTTTATCGCTCCCCTTTTAACATTACAGTTTTATTTTATATCGCGCCTATTTTTGTGCCTACACTACAAGCAAGCAGCAGGTCTGTTTCTCAGCAGTAAATCGTAAACTTTCTGAGCTAAATAAACACGCAATAGGATGTCAGCCTTTATGACAATGTTATGCAGAACCATTTAATATTATGTTGGCGTAGGCTACGTTTTAGTTTCAGCACTAATGTCTGAGGTTATGAAATGCTATGATAGACGGCGATATGCATTCTTTACCGGGAAATTAAGTAGGCTATTACGTTTCTATAGTAAACATTCCAAGTTCACCTAAAACCCTGGTGTTAAAACTTGGTAATGGAAATGCAACACTGGGGCTATATAAGCACAGAAACCTGGGGGAAATGCGAAATTAGTATCTGTTGTTATGCTTGCTTGCCTACCAACACTTTAGTGACCGAGTGTGCAGCAACTTTTTTTTTGCTTTGCAATAATCTGGATATCCAAGTAGCATCAAGTAGGCAAACTGTTAAGGCCATAGAAATACCAGTCTATAATTCTATGGTTATGGCGACCAAAAAACACTGAATTCTAGCGCGGTTACCTACCGGCAGAATCGGTTGTGATTGGAGAATAGTTGAAATAGATCCTGGTTTCAGGCGTAGTGTTCGTGAAAAGCCGGATGACAGTCCGAGGTTGGCGAAACAATATGGGGTGAATTGACCAGAGCAAACGACCAATCTTGTGGTTGTAGATAAAAATCAACTACTCCCATTTTTGAGGAAGGTAGTGCAAATTCCGGACAACCCCAGCCCAGTACTTCCTGTAACGTTACACACGTGTGCTGACATTTTTTTCGTATGTTCTCCAGTTAAACAAATTCAACATGCACTTATTTTTCTTAGAGCCGTTAGCCGATCTCAATGTTAGCTAGCTATTACATAGACTACAGTGCGTTTATAGCCTACCTCAACAGGGGGCTGGACAAGAGGCTGTTCCAAACAGTTTTGATTGGACCAAAGATTCTAGAGCTAGAGCTTTTTGGATTGGACAATGTAATGGAGGAGGTGTAGCTTTGCGCTGTCTACGTACACCGAGCTTCAGATTGTTTTTTTTCAGCCCGGCAAATTCTAGCCTGAAATTTACATATAGAAGGAGGCGGAAGATGGTGTTGGGAGTTTCGGTATGGTCCGTTGGATACCTTAAGCTACCTAAATTCAACAATAACAAGGTAAATGTGGTTTTGCATTCTATGGGCTCTTTAATTGCTTTTACCTGTTATGTATAATATTTTTATTTATTATATATTGTATTTCTATTAACATATATTTACATCTTCTATTTGCACAACTCTCAAACTTTAAATAGTGATCTATTGTAGAGTAATGACCACTGATTGATTTATTTAACTTCCACCATCCCTTATTGCCAATTCAATAAATGTTCATCTACTTGCCTAAAATTAGTTTTTGTTGTTAATGAGGGGATCTTTATGCATACAGGCCTATTAACTGATCAATAGCTTGCATACATCACAACTAATTCACTCAACAGCCCTGTTCAAAATAGATCCATGTTTAAAGAGATCCATGTTTAAAGAACTTAGGCCTTTGCCCTGAATAACATCATAGGTAAAAAGATGGTACACCCAAAATGAGTTTTTCCTCTCGCTCTGAGCAAAGGATCTCAACTTCTGTAGTAAATAATTACACCACACTTGTTAATATTTTGTTATTTTAATTCATACTATTGCCAGTCTGCAGTAGCCTGTGCCAGAGGCGACTCGTAATAGAAGCCCAGGGAATCCTCAGAATCAACAGAAGTCATAAAGATTACTAAACAAAAAATCAATTTAGAAATGTTATATCATGGCTATTTGGCTTCACTGGCAACTTTATGTAGGGGAATTTGGCAAAAGTTGGCCTCCACAAAAATAAACAGTAAATAGAAAGTGGGCACACCAATCAGTTTGTTGCCCTCCAATCAGATCATGAATGCATTCCAGTAGGATTTGTTCTGATGGCTTTGGGCCTATTCATTCTTTTTGTCTAGGTGGTGGTTGTTGAGAGGTAGCAACTGATGTCATAGACCATTTCTTGCAGAACGACTTAGTTTCCAATTTAGTAACAACTTGTAAAAGAGAACTGTCAATTATGCTATTAACAGCTAGCGTGACCCCAAAAAATGTTTCACTGCATTTTTCCCTGCAACCGCTGCAATTTTATATATATCGTATTGGCAAAAGTATAATGGCCATTCCATCTTTTCGTTTTACTGTGACATACTCACAGACTCGGCTGTCAGTTTCTCGCGGCAAAACTTTCTTTGACTATTAGCATTTTTAAGCCGTTTTTTTCTGGGCTCACTACCTACAAACATTGCATCCAATGACCCCATATCGTCTGGCTACTTGAGAGTATTCGGTCGTGTTCACTACCATAATTCTAAAATCCACTATTTTATCTAGTCCGTGAATATGACAACCCCCCTATTTTAAGAGCTATTTTTAGAACAAAAACCTTGTCTTATATTCGGGCCAATATGGTATACATACACAGGATGCGAATTGTCAAAAAAATATCACACGAACATGTCAAAGGAGGAACATTAGCCTGTAAAACGTTACAATAATGATTTCACGTCATAAAATATGATTCCTCTGCCATGTTCACGTGATTGGACCTTATCCATGGTTCTGAAGCCAAAATAAGCCATCACATCGTGGTTGGCACAGAAAATAAAATGTTTCATGTCTTTTTAAGTTTGCATTGAAGATGAATGTTCATAATTTAGGCACACAGTGTCTACCATTAACCTAAAAAAAAAGAATAAAAAAAAGAATGCTTATTTTTTCATGATTAAAAAACATACATATATATATATATATATTAGCCAGTAAAGCACACTTTATTTTAGGCTACAGCAAAAGTCTTCAGGTTTTCCACAGTGATTTAAGCAGCATTTTTTTTTCTAGGAGAAACGTATGCAAATAGCCACCAGGTGCCACTTGTGAGCTTTATTGTATTTACGTTCACATGTTTTTAAATGGGCTACTGGAGGCCAACACGCCTGCAATAAGAATTAGTAGAATATTGTCGAGCCAACATCATCTTGAAAAGCTGATGGTAATCTCTGCCTGAAGACTACAATTGAGATTCAGAGATTATCGGATGCATTTGTGAAAGCAGAACACAGAATAAAACAAGGTAACCCAAATTAGCCCAGATTATCCAGAGGCTGGCAGTCATGTGGGCATCAATGGCAGAGATAAGGATGTCTGAAGTTGAAGGCTGGAATCCAGGTAGCTGTATTGTGGGAATACCACAGGCCTTTTTTCTACTCATAATTTATTTAGGCTATCATTTATCCTATTAAAGGCAATACAAGGAATGTCATGTCAATTTAATGTGCAAACTTCAATTCAATAAAGGATTTCTAAAGAAGAAAATTAAGAGCATGACCTGCTACCCGTGATTTCCTAGTGCAAACTTCTTCATGGTTACAATAGGCTATTACTAGGCTACTTTGAATGTGGGCTGTTAGAAGTGTATGGCCTTCTTAAATTCTTCAAAATGTCAAGGTGCCGACTGCCTTGAGCTGTCTGAAATGCCCTGGACTAAGTCTTAGCACACACCCCTGCTGAGTAATGTTGATAATGTTGATCTAGTACAGTAGGTGTTTGATGTACATGTAATTGTGCCACATAATAAGACATAGACCCATGGCATATAAAAACATGGCGAGTTATGATGTCTGCTAGTTATTATCTCATAAACATGTTCTGTACTGTCAAAGCAAACAGCGAAGACGTTTTATTTTTAAGTGTTAAAAGAAAGAAAAAAGAAGCTTAACTGAAGGAGCATCAGTGACTGCGTAGCTTACACCACGTGTCATTTAAAGAATGTGCATGCCTACTTGTCAGGCCCGTAAATGTAATCCATCAATTTTAACAATAGTTTTAATAGTGCATTGTGGCAATAAGGACTTTAAATAAAGTTTATACCCTAATCAGTTCAAGTTGCATTAACTGCTGTTATAAGAATAAGAAGCAGCCGCCTACAGATAATAGTAATTTGCAGGCAAACTAATGATGAGAAGCAGCCTATGAATAGGTGCATGCATGCTTACTACAAGCTAAACCATTCATACTCACTTAAATGCACACTTTATATAATTTTTAAACATAACAAAAGGACAATTATTTTACCATTCACACTTACGGACAAATCTTGTCCATGACATCAACGTTTCTAAAATGCGAATAATCTCGTAACAATAACACATAGAAATTACGTTCAGCCATCTTGGATTTCTTTTTATTTTAACCCAAACTATACTAAAAAAGCAGCCACTAGAGGGAGCTCTAGGACAGTTTACAAACTGTATTTATTTATAAAAGGCAGAACAATACTATCTGCATCATTAATTCTTCTGAGCGTGTCATCCATGTCCAAATAAAATTGGTAATGTGCAATTTGACCAATATTACTGAAACAAAAATTAATCAATTCAATTTTATTTACATAGCGCATTTTTACAAAAGGCATGTGTCAAAGCGCTTAACACAAGAGGCCCAATGAGCAACAGGGGCAAGGAAAAACTCCCTAGCAGCGTTTTTTGTTTTTACTTGTTATGGTAAAGGAAGAAACCTTGGGCAGTTCCGACGGCTCAAGGGACTAGCCCAACTGCCTACGGCAGGTTTTCAGTCTCTCAGATGGTGAGTAGTCCACTATTATTCCATTAGCTACACATTACAAGAAAATTTTGGTATAAATAAAGTAATATAGGAGTCCCATTAGAATCCCAAGATATAGTCCCATGTCATTATCAGGCAGTGGAAGGCAGGGGTGACCCTCAGCAGGGAGGCAGTGGCATGGACCGTGGAGTGGGTTGAGGACCATTCAGGAGTGCCGCTGGATCACGTTAGAAGAAGGCAGTGGTGACTCACGGCAGGGTGGAATGGCATGGAAAATCAGAGAGGAGATGAGTTAGAACAGTCTCCATCAGATTTAAGAGAATGTGAGTTATATTGCATGTGCAACCATGTACAGATGTTGGGTAAGTGATGAGAGAGAAATAAGTGGAGAGGAAAGAGAGAGGAGGATAAAGACAGAGTGAAAATTGTACGGCTTAACAGATGGGTGGATTGTGGCGGCATTAAACTACATTCATTACCAATTGGGAGTGGCCGCGAGACTCACATAAAACATGAGTCACGGCATGGCGTGATGTGTAAGTGCAGCTGCCGCCGCTAGGAGGCAAGCCGAGCGAGAGACCTTAGTTTACTTCCGTGTTCTATTTTTGCAATATGCAGTTTGGTCTGATATGGTCAAATATCTGATATGGTCAATTTTTTATGCTAGAATTACTTTACAATTTTGGACACTACGGCTTAACAATCAGCCTGCGCCAAGTTGTAAATCCCCAGCTTTATTAGGAATTATAACAGAAAACACAGAGTCTTCGCTCGAGTAGGCTACATCTATTGGTGGGGCGTGGGTCAGCAGCACTGCTCTTTGAGAAATACAGTATATATTAATGCAGTGGATTCAAACATGTTTTTCTTTATTAGTATTTGTTACTATTATTACTTATTACTTACTATTGTTATTAGCTACAATAGTTGTGCTTGTTGTTGAGGATGTGATCTATGCAGTTTACGCATTCACACGCAGGCAAGACGATAAGCTGCCAAGGAAGCTAAACGCTATTTAATGCAACAGTTGTCTAGGTCAGTGAGTCAGAAATAGTTTATTTACCAGTCTCAACAGTTCATTAAAACATAATGGCCTGCAATAGATTGGAAACATTAGACAACATCTCCACACTTCTCAAAAACTCCCCCATCACTGATAAGCACGCAATCGGCAGCACCGACACAAGATCATTCAGGCAGTCACGTACAGCCTCTACGAAACACGAATGCAAGACCCAGCCAACTATTCATCGCTTAGTAGGCCTAATATTGAGAGAGCCAGGGCTAGCAGTGAAATAAGCAAAGGGCTTACTGTCAAAAAGGTAGGAAATGAATAGGCAATTCTAAACCATTTTCTTAAATCCATTTTTTTAAATCCATTAGGCGAACCAAAGGTGATTAAAATAAAAATGGATCTAATTTAACGATAGCCGACACTTGTAGCCTAATAGTTAAAGTTTGCACAGTTGACATTAACATATTCATTTTAAAATATTAATAAAATGACAGCCTGACTTTTTTCGACCTGTGCGGGGGTGCGAAATGCCTCACCTTGCCGCCGACTCTGTCGAGACATCATTTCCAAAGACTTTTCCTTGCCCATAAACTCACCCTCTTCAAAATCCACAGAAAACTACATCCATTGATGAAGATTTAACTGTACGTTAAATCAAAGTCCTTCTCCTATAAAAACGTCTCTGGCTTCACCTTCGGCTGAGTTACATGTAAAAGCAGCCACTGCTGCGACAAATTTTAATTAGCCGCAGTTTGCCCTCTGCTCATATTGTGTTCAGTAATGCTGCATCGGACCAGTGGCATTTTTTATTATAAGACAGGCAGCCAGCTTTTTGGACCCTCCATCCAATTGTGTTCTCCCAAACGTGGATATTTTAATTTACTGAGATGGAAGGCAAAGTGCTAGGCTATGTTCACAGCGAAAATTAAGACATGGACCCTCACAAAAAATGTAGGCTACTGTATGACGAGGCAATAGCCTACTCTGCGATCCTGCAAGCGGAATGGTGTGGGAGGTGTAGGCTAATGCAGTAATGCTGCACTGGGCCAGTGGCATTTTTTTTTTTATTTTATTACAAGACATGGGACAGTTGCTCGCAGCAACCCATCATCTCACGTGCATACTACTCCTGAACAGACAGCAGAGTTAAGCAGGGCAGTTTTAAATAAGCGTCGAGATACCATTGGTGCAGAAATGTAATGAATGAATGAATGAATGAATGAATGACGAGGTCATTCAAGGTTTGAGAAACTAGGCATGATTTAGGCAACTAACCAAATATTAAATTGCTCAACTTTCAAAATGAATTGGTATTTTGACTGAAAATATGTAGGCTAGCACCCATCATCTCACTTGCATGATGTGTAACATCGGGGGAGGGGGGGTGGCTACGTGCAAACGATCTGCTGGGTGGAATGCTGATGGGCGACCATTGTTTACAAAAACTGCAGTACCTGAATCCCTCATTAGCAAGCAGCCTACAGTACCTAAATCCCTCATTAGCAAGCAGCACAAAATGCATGTCCTTGTGAAGACTTTTATTGAATTTAAGTACTATTTCACATCTTGCACTCAAAATTACACATTGCAATAACAGAATCAAGTAAAGTCAAGAGTTCTTTGTTGTCTTTATAAGTTGTGCTACGGATGACAATAAGACATTGAGACAAGTATGGTAAGCTACATACTGTAAGTCACGCTACATCTACTTCACCTACATGAATTACAGACATAAATAAAGGCATAAAGAAATAAAGTGCGTCAAGACAAAAAGACTGTAGTCTGTAAGCCAACTCTTGGTGCAAGATCTTCCCCGTTCTGGAGTCGTACTGTAGTCCATCGCCATGGAAAGATCACATGCCAGTCGGCGCACCTTTTAAGAGTATGACCCGGTCAATGACTTTGTACAGGTGATCTATGTACTTATTGCATGCCTGTATGGTGAGCTCCTCGCTCCAAAATTTCGTGATTGCGTCGCATAGTTGGTCTTTGTTCTTTGGTTTTGCCTCGCAGCGAATGTCCCATTTCAGAGAAAACCAGACATTTTTGATTTTCGAGAAAAAACAGAAATACACATAAACGCTGTTCGTCAAATTACGGCTTTTCATTAGCTTGGTATTACAGCCAACTTCTAATTGTTATAGTTTGAATTATGATAATTCAATTCAATTCAATTTTATTTATATAGCGCATTTTTACAAAAGGCATGTCACAAAGCGCTTAACACAAGAGGCCCAATGAGCAACAGGGGCAAGGAAAAACTCCCTCGCAGCGTTTTTTGTTTTCACTTGTTATGGTAGAGGAAGAAACCTTGGGCAGTTCCGATGGCTCAAGGGGCTAACCCAACTGCCTAGGGCAGGTTTTCAGTCTCTTAGATGGTGAGTAGTCCACTATTATTCCATTAGATACACATTACAAGAAAATTTTGGTAAATAAAGTAAAGTAATATAGGAGTCCCATTAGAATCCCAGGATATAGTCCCATGTCATTAGGCGCAGTCAAGCCAGGGGCCAGCTAGAGGCTGTAACAATCATGTCAGGGTCATCTGTGAGCTGAAGGCAGACCGCCCAGGAAGCCAGAGATGCAGGATCAGGCAGTGGAGGGCAGGGGTGACCCTCAGCAGGGAGGCAGTGGCATGGACAGTGGAGTGGGTTGAGGACCATTCAGGAGTGCCGCCGGATCACGTTGGAAGAAGGTCCCAGGAGAACCCAGGAGGTGCAGGTGCAGGCAGTGGAAGGCAGTGATGACTCACGGCAGGGTGGTAAAGGCATGGAAAATCAGAGAGGAGATGAGTTAGAACAGTCTCCATCAGATTTCAGAGAATGTGAGTTATATTGCATGTGAAACCATATACAGATGTTGGCTAAGTGAAGAGAGAGAAGTAAGTGGAGAGGAAAAGAGAGGAGGAGAAAGACAGAGTGAAAATTGTACGGTTTAACAGATGGGTGGATTGTGGCGGCATTAAACTATAGCAGCATAACTAAGGTATGATGTATAACAAGCCAACACCACCAAAGGAAATGGTCAGTGGCCACCAAGCCCTGGACAGGAGCTTACAGCAGAGGCAGTCCTTTCCAATAAAACCCTGAGGAGATGTGGCTTACCATACACCATCCCTAACTAAAGGGGTCAGTAAATAGAAAGGTTTTGAGTCTAGACTTAAAGGTGTTGAGAGTGTCCGCTTGACGAATGTTAGAAGGGAGTTTGTTCCACAGGACCGGCGCACGATGGCAGAAAGCTCTTCCGCCCATTGTTGATTTTGATATTCTAGGAATTACTAGGAGACCAGCATTCTGTGACCTTAGGGGTCTAGAAGGGTGGTAGGGAACAAGTAAGTCTTTAATATATGCTGGAGCAAGGCCATTAAGGGCTTTATATGTTAGGAGAAGTATTTTAAAATCAATTCGGCTTTTAACAGGAAGCCAATGTAAGGAAGCAAGGACAGGTGTGATATGTTCATATTTTTTTGTCCTTCTGAGTGCTCGTGCTGCAGCATTTTGTATTAGTTGAAGGTTTTTGATGCAGCTAGTACCACATCCAGAGAACAGTGCATTGCAATAGTCAAGTCTGGAGGTAACAAATGCATGTATTAGTTTTTCTGCATCCTCAAAAGAAAGGAATTTTCTGACCTTAGCAATGTTGCGTAAATGAAAGAATGAGGTTTTGGAGATATGCTTTACATGACTATTTAAAGAGAGGTCTTGATCAATATACACCCCAAGGTTCTTGACCTTTGTGTTAGGTGTGAGTGAAAGGTCACTAAGTAAGCTCTGATGATGGGGTAAAGTGTTGGTCAGGTTTTTAGGGCCAATCAACATGACTTCAGTCTTATCAGAGTTTAAGCAAAGGAAATTATTAGTCATCCAGTTTTTGATGTCACTGAGGCAGGCAACAAGTTTTGTTACTGGCGTACAATCATTAGGCTTCATTGAAAGGTATAGTTGGGTATCATCTGCGTAAGAGTGGAAGGTAATGCCATGTTTTCTAATAACAGATCCCAAAGGTAGCATGTAAAGGGAGAATAGCAGAGGTCCCAGTACTGATCCTTGGGGCACACCATACTTGACTTCAGTGTGGCATGATGCTTCATTATGTGCATGTACAAACTGGTAACGTCCAGTAAGGTATGACCTGAGCCAGGCTAATGCAGAATCTTTGATGCCAATCATATGCTCAAGTCTATGTAGTAGGATGCTGTGATCAATAGTGTCGAAAGCAGCACTTAGATCCAGTAGGATTAATAATGAAATGCATCCATTATCAGATGAGATAAGGAGATCATTGTAGACCTTTACTAGGGCTGATTCTGTGCTATGGTATGCTCTAAAGCCAGATTGATAGGTTTCCTGAATGTTATTTGCGTCCAAGAAAGTACGAATTTGCTTAGACACTATTTTTTCAAGAATCTTTGATATAAATGGGAGGTTGGATATAGGTCGGTAGTTAGCCAGGACATCAGGGTCAAGGTTGGGCTTTTTGATTAAAGGCTTAATGACAGATGTCTTGAAAAGTTTGGGAACATGTCCTGCTGCAAGAGAGTGATTTATAATATTAAGTATCGGCTCAGCTAGGCTAGGGAGAGTAGCCTTAAGGAGATCAGTAGGAATTGGATCCAGTAGACAAGTAGAGGCCTTACTTGATGAGATCAGCTTGATAATTTCAGATATACTGGCAGGTGTAAACGAGTCCAGGTATGCTATAGGTCGGCTAGGAGTTGCTGTTTCCATTATAGGGGAACCAGCTGAATTTGAGGTTTGAATGGTGTTATTTATTTTACCTCTAATACATTCAATTTTATCATTAAAAAAATCATGAAATCATTACTGTCTAATGTTATTGGAATTGAGTGTGTCACTTCATTCCTACTTTTAGTTAAGCGTGATATTGTGTTAAAGAGGAATTTGGGATTGTTTTTATTATCATTTATAAGTGAGGAGTAGTATTCTGTTTTTGCATTATTAAGTGCTTTCTTATAGTCTTTTAGGCTGTCTTTCCATGCAAGATGGAACACTTCAAGTTTGGTGGCATACCATTTTCTCTCGAGTTTACGTGCAGCTTGCTTCATTGAGCGTGCCTGTGCTGTATACCATGTTTTCTAATTTTCTTTTTAAGTGGCGCAGTGGAATTTAATGTAGTGTAAAGTGCATCTATAACATTATCAGTTAATTGATCAACTTGAGTAGGGCTGGGAGGAGGGCCTTCTAATGTGTATTGTGTCATTAAGGGTTCAAGAAGAGAAGGAATTTTATCTATGAAGTCGCTTGTGGCTTGGGAGGTTATTCGTCTAGTGTGGTAGCAAATAGATAAGAACCAACTTACTCTGCTGGTTTCGGCACCCAGTTGATCCCCTCACTTTGAATGCAGGCTTTGACACTAGTTGTCGGCTAGTTGGGGCTGAAAACGTAACCGGCCCATGCGTTCGCATATTTTGTTTTAAGTCTCTAACATTGAAAATGACAATGGACATTAAAAATATTAGGATATGATATGGGGCTGAAAACGTAACCGGCCCAGGTGGTCTGTTAATGGAAGTCTATTGTTTGTCCACATACTGCGTTCGCACATTTTTTTTTACGTTTCTAACATTGACAATGACAATGGACATTAAAAATATTAGGATATGATATGGGGTTGAAAACGTAACCGGCCCAGGTGGTCTGTTAATGGAAGTCTATTGTTTGTCCAAATACTGCGTTCGCACATTTGCAAATGAAGATGGATGTTAAAATGTGTCTTGATGAACTCACTCTGTTGTGCATTTATCACAGTCATCCTTCGCATCACTGTATTAATTAGGCTATTTTATTTAATTGAATTATTAATTACTACATTTAGCCTACGGTTGGTTAACACAAACACGAAAACAACACTCAAATAACAGAATATTTACAGTAACAAAATAACACTAGGCTATTCAGTATGACTAGCCTATTTCAGCTCAACTTTATTTCCTGACAGCTGTAGGCTATGTTAGAACACTCGCGGTCGCGGGCGCTCCCAAGTACCACCTGGTGGTTGTTTGGGTACACTGCAGCTTCTTCAGAAAAAAAGAATTAAATAGTGCGTGACACACACGACACATGGGAGGTTTGTGCGTGCAGCCGGGCCATTTCATGTGACACTGACTGTATAGCAGCATTACTAAGGTATGATGTATAACAAGCCAACACCACCAAAGGAAATGGTCAGTGGCCACCAAGCCCTGGATGGGAGCTTACAGCAGAGGCAGTCCTTTCCAATAATACCCTGAGGAGGTGTGGCTTACCATACACCATCCCCAACTAAAGGGGTCAGTAAATAGAAAAGGTTTGAGTCTAGACTTAAAGGTGTTGAGAGTGTCCGCTTGACTAATGTTAGAGGGGAGCTTGTTCCACAAGACAGGCACACGATGGCAGAATGCTCTTCCTCCCATTGTGGATTTTGATATTCTAGGAATTACTAGGAGACCAGCATTCTGTGACCTTAGGGGTCTAGAAGGGTGGTAGGGAACAAGTAAGTCTTTAATATATGCTGGAGCAAGGCCATTAAGGGCTTTGTATGTTAGGAGAAGTATTTTAAAATCAATTCGGCAGGAATTAACAGGAAGACAATGCAAGGAAGCAAGGATAGGTGTGATATGTTCATATTTTTTTGTCCTAGTGAGTGCTCATGCTGCAGCATTGAATCGGACCCTTGAGAAATAAAATAGAATCAAATCGATTTGGGAAATCTGAATCGATACCAAGCTCTAGTAATAAGAATATGTAGTCTTCGAAAAACAGTACTGTGCCTTGGATGGATGACCTGATCCTGGATTGCAAAATAAAATATTTGTAAATCTGCATCACTTTTTGTTTAAATCACATTGTATTTTTTTTGTTTGTTTTGCTTTAGGCAAATACATTGCTGCAACTCAGAGGCCCGATGGCACCTGGCGAAAGCCCCGACGTGTGAAGGACGGTTATGTTCCACAAGAAGAAATCCCAGTGTAAGTATATCTGCAGAGACAAAGTAAACTTTATGGGCCAGTTTCCCGTAAGGGGATTGAGCCTAGTCATAGACTAAATGTCATTTTAAACCTGGATTTATTGAAGTAGCTTTCCCATACATTAATTACAATAGTCTCAGACTTGCACTAGTCTTGATTTAAACAATCGGATTTCTAGAATTAGGATTAGACCTAATCCAGATCTAAATGAAGTCTTAAATTAAACCTAGTCAGAAGCAGGTTTAACCTCAGATTAAAAACTGCTTACCTCAAGGCTCACGTCCACAGTAGCAGAAAATGGATTACCTCGACTATTTCAATGACGGAGACCTCCACCAAGACCAGAAGGAAGGTAGCTGAAAGACAGGAGCAACCCACTAAATGATTTTGATGATTTACATTCTCTTGACCGTTTCCGTATGTCAAAGGAATATGCAACAGAAATCATTGGTTTGCTGCAGCCCAGATATGAGGGCTCAAGTCTGAGACTGAGTCGCACTTAAGTCGCACAAACAAAGACTTGAGTCTTTGAGGGCAAGTCTCAGGTCAAGTCACGAGACTTGAGTCACACCATCCAAGTCCGAGTCAAGTCGTGAACAATGTTCATTTAGTAGCATAATTTAATTTATTTCATATATATATATTTAAATTCATTTAATTCATAATTCGGTTTCCTAGTGTTCTCCAGTGTTACGGCAATATTGCTGTTTCCCTCTTCATTACGCCGAATGTAACGCATGCGTGCAGCCATCCACAGATTTCACTAAACACTGAATGCATTGCAGCAACAGATTTAACTGGAGCTGCTGAATTTGTAGCATGGTGGCATTTGTTTTTAAGAACTTAATGCAAACTTTTAAGAAGCGCACGGACACTTGCAAGAACTGTCACCCAAAGATAAATGATAAATGAAATCAACAACTTCGAATTTCATCAGGCACAAGGATTGGTCAGTAAATCTTTAGATGAAGGGGGGAGTTTAGCTTGAAGGTAACAATACCACTAGAAAACCAATCCAACTACACCCCCACTAAATGACCCCAACTGTAGGCTATACAGACTATATCACTGCATGAAAAGAGGGATTTCCGTCCCTGTAAATACCTGCAAATCCTCGGAATTTACAGCAGTTAACGGCAGTTTAACGACCTGCGGCGTCCGCATTTGCAGGCTGGAAAATTGTCGGATCCATACCCCCACGCGGGGTAGCCTATTTGCATTTGAATAGCAGCGAAACCACGCGTTGTCCGAGAATTGCCTGGCTTGCCTCGAATCTCCTCACTACCGGTTACCTTGGGTCATCATAACCACAATCCAATGGCTATATTTATAATTATATATGATTAGATTATGATATGCTATGATGCTGTATATTCATGTCATTGTTATCCTATGAATAACACAAATTTATTGAGGAAGGAAAATTAGCCAGGAAAGTTGTATCAAAGAGCTTTATTTTCAAAATAAGTGAGTTCAAAACGTTAAAAATTAACAAAATGGCTGATAAGTAGGCTAAGCCTTGTGCAAGAGTGTTCAAGATAATAAGTAAATAAAAGTAAAAATGTTCTGCGTTGAAGTGCCTGCTTGCAGTCTCGGATCTGCATCAAGCCTTGAATGTAGTGTAGCGCAGAGTTTGCTGAGCTCCGGACTACGGAACGGCGGTGGCCGAACGATCCACCCAGAGACCCTATCCACCAGTCTTGCACCCCATCCACCACAGTCTTGCAGGCAGCTAAAAAAAAAACAAATGAGATTGTGATTAACAGCGTAGCAGTAAACTTCATAAGGAAAAGGAAGGGACAAGTTGACAGAGAGGACAGTATACCGTAATAGTTGGTGAAATAGTTGTTACTTACACACAATGTTGTCTTTGTTGACGTATTCAAATCTCCATGATGCTGACAAAGTCAGCACTAAATAGCTCGTCACGGCTTCATTATGTGGCGAAGTTAGACTGTGGAAACAGGATGGCTACAGTTAGCATCAGGCTAGATCTGTATCTATTAACATCTCATACCATGAAAGCATATTCTTTAAATCTTACCTTTGAGCCGGCTCGTATCGAATATTGTTTGTCTCCGAGTTGTGAAGACGACGTACTGATTCCTGTGAAAAGTCGCCTGTCCATCATAGCTTGGCTACTGGCTACTTTTAGCTTGGGCTAGCAGTTACTTGTTTACATAGCTAGCAGCAAAGGTAGCCTACTGCAAGGAGCCACCGGATATATTCTTACCCCGATCATGGGATAAATCACCCGTTTTTTCTTCCTGGGAATCTCATTTTCCCCAAGGTTACTTCTCTCGAAAGCAGTCATTCTGTCTTCCATGGAGTTCAATATGTCGGTAACGAACGTAGTCAGCTCTGCAACCCACTGAGAGCAGACAGCAGTTTCCTATCGTCGGTCTGCGGACTTCGCGACACATGACCGAACGTAATTGGGCGAGGCTTGGAGGCTTGTTGAGGTTATTGTTACACATGCTGGCATGTTAATGATATAAACAATTTTGGATGCGTCAGTTCAATCGAGTTACACTGTGTCACTGTGTTTTTGCTTTTGAACTGCTATTTTTTTGTAGTTTTTCATCTCACTGTGTACTATGTATGGCTGACATGACAATAAACCTTCACTCAGTTTAAAAAAGCTAGCTGTTATTTCATACTTAATGCATGAAGGAGTTAAATACAATTTGGCTATACTGAGCCTGGTCTTTTTACACCAGAAATGTTCTTAATATAAGTTAATACCCTTTAGAAAAATGAAATGTAACTTTGTTATAAATATAGGAGAAAAAACTGGGAACTCCCCCTGCTACCCTGATTTGCGTTTTTATACCCTTCCCTAGGCTTAGAGGAAGGGGGTCAACTGCCAAGCAAGTTTCCAGCAATTTACGCCAGTTTTCAGGGTTGCCTGAAACCTTGCCGTAAATGGACACAAACCTGAAATTCCACAGAAATCTACAGTCCCGTTTACTGCTGGAAATCCCACTTTTCATGCAGTGTATGACAATTACAGTTTTATCACTCCGCTTTCAACATTACCGTTTTATTTTATATCGCGCTATGTTTGCGCCTAGGCTACAAGCAAGCAGCAGGTCGATACAAGTGCTGCAACGGTAGACTCGTAGTAGCCCCAGACTGTGGTGCCTGATGTGAAATTAGAGCTGCTGTTGTTACTGATGCCATAACAGCAGCCTATCCTTAAACATCAATTAATGATTTGGATTAATCATCCTAAAACACCGTGCAGGTGCCTATGTGTTTGCCAGTTAAGAAAACAATCTTTCCTAACGTCTAACAAGACAGCCATATTCCAATGCCTTACTCTAGACTACTGAAGCAGGCTAATATTAGGCTTAAACGTCATATATTGCCTTTTACAGAAACAAACGCAATGTAAACAAAATAGCTGGACACTGGATGTTACTGCTTAAATGCAGTAGGTATAACAAATGTTGCAGTAATTAAGTTACCATAAAATAACATAGTTGTGGACTTGCCACCTTATAAGGTGGCAAGGCCAGTATTGTTCTTCACAAGTTTCTTATTCTAATTCCCCCGGATTTTTAAGCTGCTACTCCTCCTAGGGCTTTCGAGTTAGACACCGTTCCAACTCTGTGGTGGGGGGAGGTGGGGTGGGGTCTTTTTGCATGTATTCCAATAGAACAGTATAGATTGACTGGAAATGAGTGAGGGAGAGAGATGGAACAGGCTCGGCTGAAGACCTTGGGTCAGACTCAAACCTGGGTCACCAGATTCGTGGCATGACGCCTTAGCCCACTGAGCCACGGCGTAGACTTGTTGTCAAGACTGCTTTAACCGAGACCAAGACCAAAACAAGACCGAGACAGATCGAGTCAAGACCAAGACAATGATGAGACCAAGACCAAACAAACAAACGGCTAGTGTTGATGTTACTTGCAACAATTGAATAAGAGCAGCATGCTGAGGTCAGAGGTTCAGTCTCAGTTAACATTCAATATAAGAAGATATTAACAACAGACAATGGCCGCGTTTCCCAGATTCGTTAAGAAGCCCTTAATGCTAAGATCTTCTTTGGAGCGTTCTTAGGAACGCTGTGAAAGAAGAATGTGTTTCCCAGAGTCGCTCTTAGCTTAAGAAGATCTTTCACTAAGAAGGAAACGTAAGATCAAGCTGACCCACTCTTAACAGCCTTCTTGGCGATCAAATGCTCAGTGAGCATAGCCTGCCGCTAGGGTTGTGTAGATTTCCACCAAATAAAACTTCTCGGTGCTGCCACACCTCGTCCACAACACGCCCATCTCCTCCGCGCTGAACGTGCCCGCTTGTTATTCACGGGGGTATATATACCCTAATGGGCTTGATTACTACTTGGATACACCTGATGGCACACACACATTATCCAAATGAACTTAATCCATGTGCAAACACTTTGTTTGAGCGGGAGAGACGTGCAACCAGGCTACTTATGGTTTTCTTTTTATTATTTTTTTCTTTTCTTTTTATTTTATATATATATATATATATATATATATATATATATATATATATGGTTATCAGCACACAATGTGAAGCTTAATTGCACCTGTGTGGGGGGACCACACAGGTGCAATTAAGTGTGTGACTTATGTGCTGATAAAGGGGTGGGTGATCGATTTTCCTGGCATCAATTGATTCAGTTTCAGCACCACCGTGGTGAACAGCTCTCGTTAAGAGCTTCTTAAGAAGCTTCTTTGACTTGATCTTATGGTTCTCCTAAGAACGCATCTGGGAAACATCCGTATCGTGGCGCTCCTTAAGAAAGATCGAATCTGGGAAACGCGGCCAATGTCGAGACAGAGCATGTCATGAATGTGTGTGTCTGAGCTCATTCACTGAAAATGTTTAGCAGAATGGGTGACATAAACAATGGGTAGCATGATGGCCGTCACTGCACTATTAGAGGATCATCACTCCCTTTACTTTTCTGTGTTATTGAGAACTGATATGACTGGTTCTGACTGGTCCAAAGTAATCTGATAAAACGGCTAATACGTTCAACAACTGTGAGAAATATGTTACTGATTTTAATTATGCTTAATTTGTAGATTAAATTGATGATGCTAAACGTTTCACGCTGGCGCTACAGTTGATTCTTTTGATTGGGTGAGCGCCGGTGATGCACTCGTTGATCCAACTTTGGCGGGTGCCTGCGGTCTACCGCGGTTACGGGTCAGCATAAAATATTTTTTAATGACATTCGGGTCGCGGTCGGGTCATTTTAAATAAAAATGCAGATTAAACATTCGTAATTTATATAGCAGACAAAATGTTCTATTAAAAACAAATACTTTATGCAGCATGAGAATACAGTTAAAGATGGAAGCGGTAAGAGAGATGGGGAGTGGAAGCTTCTAAAACACACGAACAGAAAGAGAATTAATAGACGATGAGCATAGGGCTGTCGTGTACTTTGTGTGATGCTATTTACACATTTGATAGCCCAGTGGCGTAACAAGCCAACCCTATACAACACATGATGGAGCTATGTCCAGTAACAGGCTAGCCATAAACAGACCATGAACACAAACAGAATGAGACAATTGACAGAGGTAGCCTAAGCCAACACCACTAATAGAAATAAACTGGTGACGGCGCACCTTGAACAAACTGGAAAAAAAAAATGGAGAAAACACTGGTGACGGCGCACCATAACAAACGGATTCACTTCACTCTATAGCGTGAATAAACACCCAATAATCCAAAAAATAAAATTAAAGGATGGGTCAGTATTTAACACTTTTAGCCCTTTTTCTGAGTTGCCTGGAATGCAATAGAGTGGTTCCTACCGAAATTTTGATGTTTGCTCCTGTCTGGTGCTCCCTGGTATTCCACAACAAGTTTCGTAGTGAAATATGGCTTCTTTCGTGTTATTTGGCACATTCTGGAACTATTTTCTCAGATACTCCACAACCGTGTATAATACTTCCGCTCCGTATTTGAATCTGAAGCGTTGCACACTCCAGACCACTTGATGGCGATAATGTACCTTTACTTTGGACACGCAGAGGAACGAGTGGGACACAGTAAACGAACAGAAGAAGACGGTCATTGCCGAGTTCAAGCAGAGTTCAAGTCTCCGCGGTAGCAGGAGAGTTGAAGCAGAGTAGTATTTTGCTATTGAAAAGGTAGGCTAACTGCCATTTGTTGTAGCTCCTCTTCAGTGTTTTCTGGTTCAAAACGATATCCACGACTGTCAAACTCGAAATCGAGTATGTCCTCTTCTTGAACCCACCTCTCATACTCCATTTTCAGATTTTGTAATGTTTTTTATATGTTATGATCGCTACGCGGCAGTGAGAGCACTGTAGCAGCAGAGCAGAAGTGTTGAGCGCAGCGAAAAGACTACAACCCAACAGAAACAGCCCCCCTTTCCGTTTCCGGTGGTGGAGTAATATCAAGGAGCAACGAGTCTTCCAACAGAAACCTATGGGATTTTAAAAATACCAAATAAAACACGAAAGAAGTCATATTTCGCTATGAAACTTGTTGTGGAATACCAGTAACCACTCGGTGAGTTGCACATTTTTAAAAACGAATGTTAAGGGTGGTTTTAAGCACAGGATTGCAATGCTGGAGCAGTTGGAGGCAATTCTAAACCAGGCAAATAACGGAGACAGGAGCAAACATCAAAGTTTCGGTAGGAACCACTCTGTTGCATCCCAGGCAACTCAGAAAAAGGGCTAAAAGTGTTAAATACCGAACCTATCCTTTAATACTTAAAATGCTCACTTACATCATAGCTGCATTTCCCGGGCTGTCCTCTGTGCAAAGTTTTCGATCAAATCATTAATAAAGCACATGATTCTGCTCCGTAGGCGCACACACTAGCCTACTCCATGAAAAGTTAATCCTAACCTCCAGTTAGACTTACTGTAGCCTATTTCCGAGTGAGTTGTCTGTTTTAGTAGCATGGGTAGGCCTATTGAATATTTTTATTTGGATAGACAATGCTTGTAGCCTTGGATTTTGGCTACATTTTGGTCCGTTAAGTTTCTTAACATATATATGCCTGTTTTTTTGTGCTTGTGAGTTTCAATTAGGCACACACAAACTAATACCAATGGGAAATCCTTGTTTACCTTGAATGTTGAGCATTAAAATGAATGCTGACACGGGACAAAAAGCCCGGTTTCCCCCAACACAATTTTAAAAAAGCTATAGCCTATATCATATTATAAATGCCTATAAATCAGTAGCCTAAGCTAATGTCAGTTTTACACAGCCCAACAACGCCACAAAGTTGATCAAAAGCATACTACTTTTAAAACAAAAAATGCTGGTCAGAAAGCAGGTTGGGTAAAATATGTTCATAATTATTTTTTTCTATACTATGACCCGCGCATTACTGGTGAGCGCCAATATCTGAATCACCAAAACATATGCCACTGATTGGTTCTTTTAAAAAATGCTTTTGAAAGGTATGAAAGGCGAAATAACAATAATGATAATAATAACGTTGCATTATCGTTGCATTCTTTGTAAAGCACTTATTGAGTAAATCGTGATCAACCCATACCAGCAACACATTTGCTACAGCAGAACCCAACCCCCACTGCCAATCGTTGTAGATCTACAGTGCAAATCGTAAGCAGTGATTTATATTGATTATCTACACTGTGCAAGTCTAAAAATACAATAACGTAAAGAGACGGTCACCCCTATTCATGCAGTCACACTGAACTGTATGCTCAATAAAACGCGTTGCAAGATATAGAAAGTTTACGGTTGCAGTATGCGATGACCCTTTCATTTTATAATATAAATTGTCATCATCTAGCAGCAGCATCTAGCTACAGAATCTAGTTTCAAGACACAGTGGACTCTGTATGGGGAGTTGGTTTCTGGTATTTTTTTAGATAAAGATTTGGCATAGCCTAGAATAAACGAATACAAGTTCCTCGGTTATTCTCGCTCATACAGCCCCTCAAAAAATTGGGAACTGGAACAAAATAGCAGTAAAACCTGATCGTCTTACTGTTTCCATAACATAACAGATTATATACGCTCAAATAGAATGCAAACTTGCCGAAATTTCAACAACAAAAAAAAAAACCGTCCTCTGTAACATTAGACATCTTACGCTGCTGTTGCGACTTGCAGGCCGGTAAATCTGCTGTAGTCTACTGAAAAACAATCACGCATGGCTGGGGGGAGGAAACCAGTTTCCACCTTGTATGTATTTGATGTCTATGGTGGAAACCGGAGTACAAACGAGCGAACATTTACATTTCCGGTCTTTAGAGGGTGCTCATGACAGAAAAAATTGGATCCTGCTTAGTGCATCTTTGTAATTTCAGCGTTTTCTTTTGCCTTTATCCATTTTTTGCTTAAGTGTAGTGACTCCTTTTCCACACACTCCTTAAGACTAATGAATTACAAGTATTCCATAACAGGTTTTCATAGCAACCTCTCCTTCACCACATGTGCATGCCATTAATCTAATCAGGTTTCCAAAAGATGATCTCACCTGTTCTTCATTACCTTAATCTGAGACTCTGTAGTCTAGAACTAGTTAATCCAAACTTAAGCAACATCTCAGAAAGTCAGTTGTTTAGTGTGGATTAATTTAAGTAGAATTAGCCTAGTCCTGGTTTATTTTAAGCCTTGAACGGGAAACCGCCCCCAAATGTTGGATTTAATCATGCATGGATAGGGATGTTGGTTATTTCTTTATGTCTCTGTGAGGGTTAGCCTAGAAACCTGTATGAAGGTTATTTTGCGTCCATCGTATGAAGTTCTCATAAATCTCATTCTCCTTTTTGTGTGCGCACAGGTATGAAAACAAGTATGTGAAGTTTTTTAAGAGTAAACCAGACCTTCCCCCTGGCATGAATCCAGAGGATGCAGCTCTGGCTAATCAGCAGCAGCAACAGGTTGCCAAAGGACAAGAGGACAAGGATTCAGAGACGGGCGGTATGTCCAAGGCAGCCAAGCGAAACATGAAGCGTCGGGAAAAGCGCAAGCAGCATCAGCAGGATCAGACACAGCAAGGTGAACATGATGTGGAAGAAGTCAGTAAGAGCACAGAGAAGCTCCAGATTGCCACAGAGACCAGCAATGCTGAAGCTGTAGCCACAGAGAAGGCCAAAAAGATCAAGAACCTAAAAAAGAAGCTGCGACAGATAGAAGAGCTTCAACAGAAAGTAGATTCAGGTGAGCTGAAAAACCTGAGCCAAGAGCAGAAGGACAAGCTAGGCCGTGCAGAAGCTGTGCGCAAGGAGCTCCAACAGCTAGATGACTCCTAAGCTTATGGAGGGTTACTATGGGAGTGGATTTTTTTTAACTGTGGAAACACTAGCGGGGCTGGATTAATGGTGGAGTATGGACCTCTGACAACGTTCTTTAACTCAATACCTGTGTACACAAGTTTCCTCAACATGTCTTTCTATTACTGGTGGTGGAGGTCTGCTCATTAAAACGAACATTTGCTCTGAGATGTGAGCTAGGCAGAACTGGTCACTTAACTGACTTTACATTCAGCCACCACCCTGTCCCATAGACATTGAACATTTCAGTTTGCATTTTCAAATTGTTGTAGAGATCTTTAGGCCTACCACTTTAAACTTTTTTACTATGTAGAAAAAGTGGCCATGATGCTATACAGGGCAATGCTTGGTAATATATGCTTTCTCCAGAAATGGCATTTCAAAATGTGTGTTTTTGAGCCTTCCTGGGTATGGCATATGTAACAAATGTTGTAGATTAGGTTTCGTACATTTACATACCCAGATAAACACTGAGGACTACCTTATGTCAAAATAGACCTATGGCAGGATTCTCCTTTGAGAGGCCACGGACATGCTCTTCTTCATGTCATTGTCATGCCATTAGCAGTTCTAATATCTATTGTTTGATGTAGATAAACAAGCTAAAGCGTTTGAGTAGCCTTTTTGGCGTTTAATAATAAATACATTGGCAGTCATAGTTTTTTGATGTCTGAATGAAATTCTCTTTGAAACTGAAGCACTTGTGAAATAGTATGTCACAAGCTTGGTACAGCCTACTCGCTGCCATCAATGATCACACATGTTAACAATATGAAATAAATTAAACTCAATTGGTCCTATAAGGAAGTCTTCAGGACCAAAACTTGTACTGTATATGTACTAAAGTTGGACATATTAAAATGCAAATTTCTTTGTGGAGTAATTTACCATATTTTTCAGAGTAATTTTTCTGAGAAGGGTTTGCCTTATATAGTAGATTACCTTTTGAAAATGCTTGTGAAAACCAATTGAACAACTTGAGCAACTTTGAACTTCTCTTTGGAAAGGGTCAAGAGCCACAGGATTAAACACATCAGGTCAGGTGCATCTTTTCAATAATCACCTAGCAGGTAATTGCAATAAACATTAGCCAGCTTGGCAGATAGCTTAATTGTAACATGTTGTTTGACGTTTTTTTTAACCCATATGAGAGTAGTAGTGGACAGTTTAGGCATACGGGCAATTCATCAACTATGGTACATTTTGACCTAGACATTTAAAAAAATGTGATTCTTTTATTATGTTATTGGTATACTTTGCATTCCCATTCTGCCTATATACTTGCTTGTATTTGAGCTGTGATGACAGCTCATGAGTAGACAGGCTATAATATTGCCATGACTTGTCAGTTTCAAGAATAAAGTTGAAATTGTTCAAATTTGAGAGAGAGAGCGAGCGTAAGAGCAACTGCTCAATGATCTGAACTGAGTCTCTACTAAGACCATCTATTGACTGACTCAACATGTGTACCTATGATTTCCTTAATGAAGTACATACTTCAGAATCAGGTTCAGAAATACAGAAATCCTCACTGTTATGGTACAAAACTCAGTCTGTAATTACTGAAGATGGGATGTTGCAGGAATGTATGTTGCAAATTGTTAAAACCTGCATGCAATACAGAAAGGTTATGCCTTTATTCCAGTTGAGTAAATCCTTTGAACAACAATTCTATAGGAAATCCTGCAGGAATTTCAACGGAAAATCCAGTAGGATTATCGAAATCCTTTAGGATTTTGATTCCAAAATCTGCTTCTAATTTTAAGATTACTTGTAGGATGGGATTCCACAGATTTTCTTCCTGCAGGATTAATTTATTTTAAAAATGCTTAAAGGATTTTAAAACCCATATGATATTTGTATAATATTATAATTAAACCAGTTGGACTGAAAATAATTATAATTACATTTATTATTAAATACATATAAATAAATAAAAAATGTGCAAAAAAATGGTTACAGATGGTAATGTTTTTGATTGAAAGGATGTGTGTGCACACATGTCTCTCTCAATGTTTCCATCTTTTCCTCATTTAGGCATTTCTCTGAGATATGGCCGTCCTTGCCTCCCCCTGGAGGACTCCAAATTGTTTAATGATCTGGTGAACAGACAAAAGTGCAATAACAGAGAAGTAAAAAGGATCAGAAATACAGCCTGGTCGTATGAAGGGGGGTGGGGCTTTGGATTGGTCAGTTAAGGGCACTGTACAAGGGCAAGTGAAGGGTACCGTACTTTAATCTGATGTCTTGGCATGTATGGATTTTTTGGGTTAATAACATTGTGTGGTTGAAAAAAAATCTGTACCAAAAAATGTTGATGTGTCCATACATACACAGTATGTACTTGGTAATTACAAAGAAACAATGCTGAATATTCCTGGAAGGTAAGGAGTATATAAACAACTCCCCACAGTACAGAAATCCTTTCGAAAAGACAAAATGGTATTTTACAGCCCTGATACTATATAGTTATTGTGAAGTTACCTTATTTATTTCATCTTATTTCTTCATTGTAGAAGTTGCGTCCAGTGATGGTAGAACCAGTGTTTCCCCTAGGATCTCATTGAACGTGCGGCGGATGAGAGAAAAAAACGGAGAAAAAAGCAAGGCTTGAAGGTGCGCAGTCAAATGTACATGGGGGAAACCCTGAGAACCTTCCCAACGTTGGCTCTACGGCGTCTCAGACGTTGGTCGCCAACATTGGGCCAATGCCTTTTTGGCCGTCGGGGAAACGTTGGGCCAAAGTTGTAAAAGGGATGAGAGAACGTGGGTCTGCATGGCATCATAATCCATAAATTTATTATGTCATAATGATATATTCAAGTTGGCAAAACGTTGGCTTATATCCAATTGCCAACTTATATACAATTGTGATCTCCGTGAACAATAACGAACAGCCCTCTCTACAACCTGTGCGTATGACAAGTGGGAGTGAGTACGCGTTACCATGGTGATAGACAGAGTCAGATCACGGTAGTTTTAGGCCAAAAACAAAAATAGCCAATCAGCCACTCTAGCGCGGGATTTAAAAAATGGAGGCCAGTCTCATATCAGCATAGATATACGGTCGTTTTTCCAAAAGAAAAACATCACATTTCTGCAGCCAGCACAATTCTCTTCCCCACCCCCATCTCCTCATCATAGAAGTCCAAAGACCGGGAAGAGAGAGACAGACGGACAGATGACAGCCCGCTAACTGATTTCAATTGAATTTGAATGTTCTTAGATAAAAACTAAAGTTTGATTTTGAAATGGTTAATTATAATCTAATGGCCAGCAGTTCCGCCCTTGCACTGTGTATAAAAGTTGGTCACGCAGCCTCCCCAAACGGCAGGACCACGCCGCCCATGCTCACAGGCTACATAGGCCTACTGTAGGCTACTTTTGATTGGTTCTTCTTCTGACCTCTTTCATGTGTATAACCTATGTGCAATGATATTGCCTGTCTCTTTTGTTATCCTCAGTTGTCTGTATAACAATATATTATAACCAGTTGGGCAAGCTAATCAGGAAATGTACCAGTTACTCCACATCAGATAAAACTTTACAACACCAAAGCTATTTAAGACCAAATGTAAAATGTAAAAATGACAGTAGTTCAAAACGGCTACATTTCTAATGGACAAAAAGGCCCATATTTAATAATCCGACTTTCTTCTAAGACTGTTACTGTATTGATTAACTAACAGCTCTCTCAGTAGCTATACAATATAACTGATTAGTATATAGCCTGTTGATATGCCTACTGTATGCCTGTTTACTGTGATGTGATCATACATTGTGGACTTTTTTTTTTATTATGGCATGACTGACGCATCAAATGCATCACATTATTGCATTGAACTGATCTTCCATGTACAGCCTAGATAGAGGATTTGCTTGATAATATAACTTTAAGGGTCACTTCATTGCCAAAAAAAAGCTAAGAATCAGATTCAGAATATTCATGCTGTAGCTTCACTACAGCCACGCTACTAAATGTAGTTAAACTAGCTTATTAATTTGTAGTGAAGCTACTGCCCGACACTGATTATAACTTCGACAATTAATTTAAGGTTAATTTAAAAGATGTAGAACTTTCTTACCCATTTGTGATCACTGTTTCTGTCGAATACATTTTATTAGTGTTGCTCTCCTGACCTGTCTCTGTTATTTCTTGTCGTCTGGCTCTCTGTTGGTATCATCTTTGCGCTCTGTCTTACTGTTGCTATCCAGTCAAATGTTTGATAAGCCTATACCTAAATCGTAGCCTATACCTCCCGATGAAATGGGTTAAGTATTTTAAAAACACGGAAAAAATGCCACCACATAAAAAAACAAGCAAATGCGTAACCAGATGCGTGTAAAGCTGGATTTATACTTCTGCGTTGCGTCGTCGCAGACTTTCGCCGACACTGCGCACCTTTCGTGCGCATGAAAGAAATCCTGACTACGTGCCAAAGTGTCGGCGACACGGTATACAGACCAACGCAGACGTAATGGATTGTGATTGGTCCGCTTTACATCAATTCCAGTTCTCCGCCTTTCCAGTGCGTTGTGTGTGGAAGACCGGCATTTTTGAAGTTACATAAATGGCCCATTCACCTGACCAAGACAGTTGACCATAGAAAGTAATGACCTGATAACTATGCTTATTAACCAGACAAAGCTTCCCATCAACGCATCCGACAGTTTGGGAAGTTCCACAGTCTCCAGAAATCTCTGGCTATCGTTTCCCACGGGTTAGTTGCCGGACAGGGCAAAAACTCGGGCTGCAGTGTTGTCCACAACGCTTTGCAAACCTCTGACACAATAGATGACACTGTTGATGAGGCCAGCTTGTAGCTTGCCGTTAGCTACAACCTGTTGATTTGCACCAGTAGCTAATACTCGCAACGCAACGACCGGAAAACACACACACGAAGGACCCTTTCTAAACTCAATCACCCCCTAGCGTTGTGGCAGTGAACTGCCACGTGTAGCAATTACGTGGATGCAGAGGTATAAATCGACCACGGAAGTATAAATCAAAAACGTCGGCGAAGGTGTCTGCAACGACGCAACGCAGAAGTATAAATCCAGCTTAAAACCCGATTGACTGGGAGAATCAGGGTGCTTTAATGTGGGCCGGGCAATTAGAATGCCATTGATCGCGCTGCAAAGTAGACAGAGACATGTGATTCTAGCTCAGTGTTAAAAAGGACTTTGAGTAAGACAGAAGGTAGTTTGTCGACGTTAGCTCGACAAGACTACGCAAATGATTGGTCAATTTTGCGGGAAAGTTGCGGTGATTAGTTAAAATTGCAACACCGCCCTGAATTCACGGGGATTGGTTGAATGGTAAATGGACTGCATTTATATAGCGCTTTTCTACTCCTACGAGCACTCAAAGCGCTTTACAATGTATGCCTCTCATCCACCCATTCACACACATGCATCCATACTCCGGTGACAGTGGCTGCCATGCAAGGTACCATCCTGCCACCGGGGGCAATAGGGGTTCAGTATCTTGCCCAAGGATACTTCGATGTAGTCAGATGGAGCGGGGCTCGAACCTGCAACCCTCCGGTTGCCGAACGGCACCTCTACCACCTGCGCCACCATCGCCCAGAAGTTGTGTTGATGTTGCAAATCGCAACATCGCAAAATCCTGGAGAGTCTGAGTAGCAGGCATAGAGAATGACGTTTACCTGCTTCCATCAGGATCGTTCACTGACGTTCGGAAGTTCACAACCATAACTATAGCCTACACAAATAGAATGGCCATCTATGATCACGACGACCCGGCTTCACCTCTCATGATCTGTACCAGTATGTTATTTAAGCTGGATTTATACTTCTGCGTCGTGCCGACGCAGACACTTTCGCCAACGTTTTTGATTTATATTTCCTCTGCGTCCGCGTAATTGCTATGCGTGGCTGTTCACCACCACAACGCTAGGGGGTTTAGAAAGGGTCCTTTGTGTGTGTGCTGTGGTATGCCGGTTGCGGTCTGTGGAGACTGCAGTGAGTGAACCATGGCAACCAAGCGAGAGGGAATACTTTTGGAGTTGGAGCTGATCGATATTGAACAGCAAATGATTCTGATACAGATGATGAAGCGGAACAAGAAGATTAATGAAAAAAAAAGACGTTTGGTCAAGATTTCACGTAGTATCAGCAGCCTGAACACATGAAAAGGGGTGACAGTCCATCTCGAAAGCACAGCTTCTTATCTCTTACACTTTTACCACAAATAAACAGAATTACACAACGCATTGGCGTCATCTATGACAAATACGAATCTATGCAATGTAGTTAACATTGTAGTTAACATTGTAAGAACTGGATCTGTCTTGCCGGTCTTGTACAGTCAACGCACTGGAAAGGCGGAGAACCAGAAATGATGCAAAGCGGACCAATCACAATCCATGACGTCTGCGTCGGTCTGCGTACCGTGTCGGCGTCACTTTGACGCATAGTCAGGATTTCTGTCATGCACACGAAAGGTGTCTGCGAAGTGTCGGCGAAGGTCTGCGACGACGCGACGCAGAAGTATAAATCCAGTTTAACAATCCATCACCATACACAGGTTCATTGATGAGCTCATACAAAACAAAAGTAGCCATTACTATAACACTGCCCTGACTGTGAGTCTCAGTTCAGTTCAGGAAGTTCTGAACTGAGACTCACACATACACTCACACACTTACAACTAGTCTCACTTACTACTACCATGCTCTCTTTGCACACTTCACCTCAATAATGCTCTTTTGCACAATATTTATATTCATATACGTTATGAATGTATATGAATGCATTTTGGGCGGGTTTTCTTTTTCATTATTGGTACAGCTCATAATCAATTATGCGCATGCGTTGAAGCACATCCCAGGCGAGATTTCACCATTTTGATTGGCTAATAGGTTTGTCACTCAAATGTCAGAGGCGGGGGAAAAAACCTCAGACTCCTGAGGTTAGGTTATTGCGGGAGTTAAAACCTCAATATTGATGCGATAAAGGTTAATCGTGCAGCCCCTACTCTGGGGATTGAATTGGGACAGATCCCAGCTGCAGCGAGTGCACCGAGCTCCGACTATGCTGGCAGAAGATGCCGAAGGTCTCCCATCAAGACCAATTATCATTCATTTTTTGAGTTACTTGGAAAGGTAGAGAGTGTTGATGGCTGCAAAGCAGAAATATAAAAACAAGGAGGGCGTAATCTGGAAAGGCTGTCAACTGTCATTTTTTCCTGACATGACTAAAGAAACGGTAGCCAGGCTAACGCCGCCTAGTGGTAACGGTTAATTTCATTAACCTACATACTAGTCAGGGAACTCACGATAAGCTTTGGTTTTCTCCGACAAGAAATCGTGTCGGCGAATCAGCGAACAGATCGGGGGCTAAAGGCGATGACGTTGAACTCTAGCGCCCAATTTCAAATGGCATACGTCACGACCAAGCAGTAGCCATTGGTTGAAGCAGGAAGTATCCCGCCCACCATCATGAAAACGAATGCCTATGGCTGGTTCTCAGACGCTTTGCACGAAGTGAAACAAAGTGAAAGCGGATGATCATTTCAGGCTAAAGAAACGGTGGCAAAGAGGAGAAAGTTTAAGGATGTTTTGAAGAATGTTTGGTTTGTTTGTTTGGATCGGTAGCTGGGCAGCACTTTTATTCATGTGTTGGTTGGTATTACTTATTGTGGCATATACAGCGCAACAAAGTTGCATCTCAACAAAGTCTATTTGTTAAACAAGAACACTAATGAATAACTGTGTTAGGATAGTATCTTGGAATGTGAATGGTTTACATAACCCCATAAAAAGAAAGAAATGTTTAGTCCCAGCAAGTTCACATAGCCTTTATTCAAGAGACGCATATGATTGAGGCAGAGGCGGTTAAATTGAAGAGAGATTGGGTGGGCCAAATATTCTATAGCTCATATAGTATTAAAAAACATGGAGTTGCCATTTTAATACATAAAAATCTAAATTTTATTATTATTAAACAGCAAAAGGATGATGAGGGGAGGATTATATACTTACAAGCTAAAATCAACAGAGTTTTTACTTTATATACCATATATAATATATGCCCCAAATGAAGAAAATGCAGGTTTCTTTCATAAAATGAATAAATTAGTGGGTGGTGATGGTGGGTGTCCTATGATAAAAGGCGGGGAATCAGGTTTTGGATGGGGCTTTGGACAAAACTACCTTCTCTAATATTGTTCCACAAGATAGAATGGCTATTGGTCTTCTGATGGAGGATATGGGTCTGACCGATATATGGAGACTTGTTAACCCCAGGGATAAAGAATACACATTTTATTCCCATAAACATAAATCTCAATCCAGAATAGATTATTTCTTAATTAGTAAAGAACTTGTTAATAACGTCACAGGTTGCTCAATAGGACCGATAGCACTGACCGACTATGCTGCTGTACATTTAGGAGTATTGATTGGATTAGAGGGTAGTAGAGGATGTAGGTGGAGGATGAACGTTTCTATGTTTCAGGATCCAGTGTTCTGTAGCCAGCTTGAAAAGGATATCAATACTTTTTTCTTGGAAAACATAGGTTCGACAGATAGAATAGGCACAGTGTAGGAGGCTTCTAAAGCTTATATCAGAGGGAGACTTATAGCTCTGTGCAGTATGAAGAAAAGAGAAAAAATAATAAAAAAATTATATCACCTGGTTGGTTATCCCTCAGAATATTATAAGAGATTTAGTGACATTCTTGCGCCAATTTTGACAGAGGTCTATGCAGAGTCTTTTTCAGTGGGCAAATTGCCAAATACATTTAATGAAGCTTTCATCTCCTTGATTGATAAAAAAAGATAAAGAGCCTGAAGATCCAGCTAGTTATAGACCAATCAGTCTTATTAATGTTGATAATAAAATCTTGACAAAAGTACTAGCAACAGGATTAGAGAATCTTTTACCACATTTACACGCTGATCAGGTAGGCTTTATTAAAGGGAGAGCATCTTCTGATAATGTCACATTTACATTTATGCATTTAGCAGACGCTCTTATCCAAAGCGACTTACAAAAAGAGGAGCTTCAGTGCATCAGTCCAATTAAGTGTTAGGACAGGAGTAGTGCGGTTAAGTGCTAGGATAGAAGATGTTCTCTGAATAGCTGGGTCTTTAAGAGCTTTTTGAAGGCCTCCAGAGATGGCCCTGTTCTGATTGTTTTTGGTAGGTCATTCCACCAGCGTGGGACGACATATAAGAAGAGTCTGGATTGCCTTGGGCGAGGTGCCAGGACTGCCAGTCGACAGTCATTGGAGGACCGGAGTTGTCGGGGGGTAGCAGGGTCCTTTATGAGAGCATTTAGATAAAAAGGGGCAAATCCTTTAAGCACTTGTCAGATGTCTACTGCACCTGATGCAGCTTAACCATAGCAATAGAAATGCAATATCATTATCATTAGATGCCAGGAAGGCATTTGATATGGTGGAATGGGGCTTTACATCACACCCTTAGAAGATTTGAATGTGGAGAGGGTTTGGATAAATATTATCTACTCAGATCCAAGAGCTGCGGTGATAACAAATGGAATAATATCATCTTTCTTTAATTTCTCACGGGTGTCACAGTCTGGCTCAGTAAACTGGACAATAAGGGAGATCATACGAGGGCTTACAATACAAAATATAATTTATTTATAAAATATACAAATAAACGGTAGATCTACTGACAAATGATAACAGAAGAACCAAATGGCCTCCAGCAACGCAGAGAGCCGGCGTCAGGGTGGAGAGAGCCTGAAAACTGGACGTTAGCAGCTTTTAACCCTTTGCAGTCACCCGTTCTAATTTCGGTACTTGAGTACCGATGACATTCAGTCTTATATCTCCGCCAAACAACGTTATATCATAATAAAAAAAACTTCCTCATAAACGTCACATCATCATCATCAGCTTTCCAGTGATATCATTGGTTAAGGGATTTGTGGCGGGAATTATTTTCACTACTTCAAGCTAAAATTCAGATTTGATATGTCACTGCCTGCGGCTTCGGGAGAAGAAGTACTGACAGAGAGACTACACATCCTTCATCTGAACGTCGTCTAAGGGAGACACTGCCAGATCAACTGAGGTAAAATGACCTTTTTTTTAGTTGTTGTTATCAATAATCCAGGATATTGATTGAAAATACTTTTATTTTTGTTATTTTTATTGTTTAGAAATTTCTCCGTGAGCTAAGCCTGTAGCCATGCGTACACTCCAGATGATGACAGCGTTATTACCTGATGTAAACAGACTTTTTATCACTATGTTTTAGAGTTGACAGTAAATAATATAGACAATTAGTAGTACTACTACTGACATTTAAGAGATTTAGTCGATTTTGAATGAAATGCCTGTCAGGTAATATCAGACCAAATTGGCTAGCATTTCATTAGCGTTTTGATGCGAATGCAGCGGAGATATATCGGTGGTTCATGACGCCTCTCGATTAGCCCAGCTTCTCTCTCCTCATGTCGCCTTATTCAGTTATATTTTTCCGCTTTACTGTATTGAATTTAGACAGTTATTAGGGCTACTACTGACATATGAGATATTTCTAGTATTTGTGATGACATACACGTCAGGTAACATTGCAGAAATATAGCTAACAGAGTGAATGCAGCCACAGAAATAATTTTGTTTGCTGCTCATGATGCGTCTTGGTCAGCTTATAGCTCATGCTTCATGTCGCTTTTTCTCAGTGATATTATGAAGTTTGTTGTATGTCAGATGAAGACTGAAGAATTATTTTGTCTACTTGTTGATAATTTAGAGATTTCGACGATTCTGTGTAAAGTGTCCATGGTAATATTACATATAAATAGCTAGCGTGTTAACTTTAGGTTACGTGAATGCAGCTTCCAAAATATTTTTGGTTGTTGTTCAGGAGTCAGGACGGCTCTGTGTTTCTCTATCATGCTTCATGTTGCATAATGTAATGTTTAGCCCACGTAATCTGTATTGTAAAACCAACAAAATAGGTTACTCTGTCGAAATGTAAAGCACAGTTTTCATTTGTGTATAGCACTGTAATACTTAGCTTGCTAGCTGAATGTCAAATGTTGGATGCATGTACTGAAGATGCCTAAACATTGACGTGGGGGTTGTGTTGACACTCAAAACATATTTTTTGTCGGCTTTTTTCTGAGTATGAGTGAAAACTTCATCCAAGCAACGTATTAGATAGGCTATCCAGTGATCATGTGCTTAGAGAAAAGGGTCATGGTTGTTGTTTATATGTATGTGATGTGTAATGAAGCAAAAGCAACATATTCAATGTTTTCTTTTTCTTTCTTTCTTTTAAAAAAAATTGTAGATGGAGGAAGAGAGGACAGAGTACGTGAGGCTTGTCAAGTCTCTAAGGGTTAGGAGGCAGCTTGACAGCTGAGGAGCTCAGGGTCATCGAGGAGCATGAACTCGAAGACCATGAGGAGATGGACATCGAGGAGGAGGAGTACTTGGACGGGCAACTGTTGGGGAGGAAGAGGAGGAGGAGGAGATGGATCGCCCCTCATCTTCACCTGGGTAAGCTTGTGCGTGCGTGTGTGTACGTGCACAATTCTAGTTGTCATAAGAGTATTGCTTATTACAGTAATGACAGGAGTTATAGCTCTAATAATTTTAATTGCATTTATATTTACATCTCTACTTATTATACTCATATAAAAAAAAATTTTTGGGTTTGGTTAGCCATTTCCTGACAGGCAGCAAGTGTAGCCGCTTGCCTGTCACTGTGTCCTGTCTGTCTTATACAGATGTAGACACAGCGACCCCAACTCCAGTAACCTTGGCATCTCGAAAAAATGTAAACTAGAGAGGAAAACAAAAATAGGTTGCAGGGCCCCAGAGTGTAATGGTAAAAGGTTCTGTGTTGTCGGTGAGAGGAATTGTTTCTTGGATCATTCGGCCGAGGGTGACCGGTTTAGAGATTAGGTCTTTTGTGGTTACTGCCAATCACCCTCAACCTACTCTGTCTCTTTTTAGGCTCTATCCTGCATCCTGTGTGGTCCGGGGTACAGCGTGTGCCACTTTCTGTGACTGCTGCCAGCCATTTGTGTATAGTTTTGTAATCTGAGATGTATTGTAAAAAAAAAAATCCTACCTGTAGCTAAATTAACACATTCCTTAAAAATCTGTAGTTGTGCCATTATGGCTCTTTGTGATCGATTGTTCTCTGGTTCATACAAACATATACATTTCATATAATCTATTTTGCTATAATATAGTGTTGTGTAATGTATTCAATTATGGTGTATGGCTTCATTTCAATTACCTTAAAAGTTATTCATGTTAAACTTGAAATCTAATATTTGTTTGTGTAAACTTGGAAATCTAATGTTTGTTTGTGTAAATGTTTATTTACATTTGTCTTATGTCCTAAAGTGGTTCCTGGTTATTTCATGAAATTGTTTGAGACATTTATAAATAAAATGAAAATTATCTTTTAACCCATGTCTGTGCCTATTTTATCCTTTAAAATATATATATATGCATTCGAGCAAAACGCCTACATAACCCATACACTCTAAGTTTTTCTCTATCTACAACAGAAATTAAAGGAAAAATGAGATTTATCAAGACAAATTGATTTTTTTTATTTTTGCGGTTGAGATGGAATGATATTTCTTAAGAAAAATGTATGTTTCACTCAAAATTATGAATTATAATTTATACCATTTTAAAGGTCTATTTCTCCTTATTAATATGGTGTGTATATTATTTCTTTGCCATGAAGTATAACGACACAGTAAGCATTTGTCCGCTAAGAGGGCAACAGGTATGAAAAACTGAATGTTCCGCTCAGACAGCAAAGGGTTAAAATGGTTGGCCCAAACCGGGCACTGGTGTGAGCCAATCTACCGCCAGCCTACTTCCTCAACTCAAAACAGAAACAGAGGGACACCCAGTGCTCTGGTGGAACTCTGCACTCCCAGAGGGAGCAATGACACTAAAGCCCCACTGGGGTCGTGACACCTTCCCCCAGAAGAGCAGAGCTCCAACCAGGAAGCACAACACAAACAATTCAATAAGAACCAGCCCTAGCTCATAGAGCAGTTCCCATTTTGCAACAATTAAATCTATAAACCACCACCAACAATCAGTCTATCTACTAGACCCAAATCAACCCACAACACAATCATAACTCCCTAAGCAATAACCACCACCACTAACACACACACACACACACACACGTACAGTACTGTTTATTAAATGAATATGCAGAGACAGCACTTCTATCAGTGTAATGCATGTTTTGGCATGTGTGCGTATTTATGTTCACGCAACAACTAACCAATTCTTTCCCCCTACCAACTAACAACCCAGCTACTCTCGGTACCTAGAGGAGCATGGAGCTAGAAGAGAGTGACAGAAAGACAGGGAGAACAATCAGTCGCATACTTTAATCACTGATTGCCCTAGATAGGGCATCCGCCACAATATTTTCTTTACCCTTAACATGGCGAATATCCAGGCTATAGGACTGCAAAAATAAAAACCAACGCATCAAACGTCTGTTTGGACTGGACAAGGAATGAAGAAAAACTAGTAGGTTATGGTCGGTATAAACCACTAGTGGGGCACATGAGTCAACGTAGACGTCAAAATGTTGTAATGCCCACACTAGGGCCAATGCTTTCTTCTCAATTACAGAATAATTTAACTGGTAAGCATTGAATTTCCTTGAGAAGTAGCTAACTGGACGCAGAACACCACCATCATCGGATTGAACCAACACTGCGCCAGCTCCACGATCACTCACATCCACCTGCAATTCAAAGGGACGCTCCAAGCAGGGAGCGGCAAGGAAAGGTGCGCTGCACAGAAGACTTTTAACATTGTCAAATGCTTATTGACAAGAATCTGACCAGATGTATATGGTCTTAGCCTTTAATAGGTCTGTTAGGGGTACCACCACTGCCAAAAAGTTCCTGCAAAAACTTTCTCCTGGATTGGTCAAACCTGGCCTTGGCCAACTTGCTTACCCAAGTAAGTGACAGTCGCCTTGGCAAATTCACATTTTGCCAAGTTGGCTGTCAAGTTTGCCTCGCGCAAACAGTCAAACAGTTGCCGCATCTGGACAATGTGGTCCTCCCATGTGTTACTATGAAGGACCACATCATCAAGATACACCGAACAGTCCTCCACACCCCCTACAACCATATTCATCAAATGTTGAAACATTGCAGGAGCATTGCGGAGTCCAAAGCTCATGACTGAATAAGAGAACAAACCGGATGGAGTGATGAATGATGAAATGTCTCTAGCACGTGAGGTCAGAGGGACTTGCCAATATCCCTTTAACAAGTCAAATTTACTGACAAAGTGAGCAGCACCCACTCTATCAACGCAGTCCTCTATCCAAGGCAACAGGTATGCATCAGGCTTGATTACACTGTTAACTTTTCGATAGTCTGTACAGAACCTTGGACTTTTGTGAGCTTTATCAACAATTAAACAGGGCGAAGCCCAGCCAGATGACGAGGGCTGGGCGATGCCATTATCCAGCATATAACGGACCTCGGACTCCATCACTTGCCGCTTGTTTTCGGACACTTGGTAGAAACATTGCCGAATGGGTTCCGCCTCCCCAACATCAATGTCATATATAACATCATGTCTCTATTAACAGTTGTGCGAGATGGAACATTGTTAAAGAGACACAAATATTCATTAATCAAAGCAGACAACTCAGTGAAATGCTCAGGAGACAAGTGGCCACACACAGACCGAAGATCAGACAGAGTTTCAGAGTTTTTAAGCCTGCCATGCAACCTACACTCGTCTGGAGCCACTACCCCATCATCATCCAGTATATCCACATCACCACACAAATACCCTCTCACAGCATCCACCATAAGTGAAGGACTAGGACCTAGCCGCACACTCTCCCCTGCCACAGAAGAATGTGCTACCCGAAACAGGGCTTCAACAAATTCACATGACACACTTGTGTTTTACGTCTACGACCTGGCGTGTCAGTCAAATAATTCACATCAGAGAGTTGAGGAAGTGTATGGCCCAGCAAACTTTGCTTGAAACGGAGAAGTAGCAACAGGAAACAGCGCAAGCACTTGATCACCAGGGCTAAGTTTACGGACCTCAGCTTTCCTATCATGCCGGCGTTTCATCTTGACTTGAGAGGAGGCCAGCGACTTCCTGGCCTGCTCCCCAGCCAAGTACAAACGCTGCCTGAAACAACTAACATAACCAATGATATTCTGGGGAGGTTCCGGAAGCTTCACAGAATCACAGAGCAGAGCTAACGGCCCACGCACGCTATGCCCAAAGACCAGTTCGTTTGGGCTAAATCCTGTACTCTCCTGGACCACTTCTCTAGCAGCTAACGGGAGCCAGGGTAAGCCCTCCTCCCAATCACATCCAAACTGAACACAGTAGCTGCAGAGCAATGCCTTTAAGGTTTGATGAAAGCGCTCCAATGCCCCCTGGCACTCCGGATGGTAAGCGGAGGATTGGCATTGTTGGATATGCAGCTGTTGCAGTATCTGTGCAAACATTTTGGAAGAGAGATTTGAACCACGGTCACTTTGTATGACCTTTGGGATGCCAAAGATGGATATGAACTGTGTGAGGGCCCTTACAACAGGCTTAGTCTTAATGACTCACAAGGGAAAAGCAGCAGGATACCTTGTACTCTGACACATTACAGTGAGCAAATACTTACTGCCCGACTTCGAAGTAGGCAGCGAGCCAACACAATCAATTAACAGGTGCTCAAATGGCTTGGCTATGGCCAGAACAGGAGAGAGAGGAGCTGGACTAATAGTCTGATTTGGTTTCCCAGTCATCTGACAGGTGTGACAAGTCCTACTATATGTAGCCACATCCCGCTTCAAACACGGCCAAAAGAAGTACCTCAAGATGCTCTCATATGTTTTTCGGACCCCAAGATGACTAGATTCATCATGTGATGTCCTCAGCACTTCCTGCCGAAATTTCTCAGGAACCACAATCTGAAACACAGGATCGCCAAGAAAGTCGTGCACATGCGGCACCCATTTTCTTACCAACAGCTGGTCCTGTAGCAGGTAACCTCTCAAGGCGCTCTCCCCGTCCACCTCTGACAGCACCTGACCGAAATACTCCTGGAGTGTTGGGTCAGCCCGCTGCTCAGATGCCAGAAACCACATTCTCATCATCTCGCTCTTCAGGCTGAACTTTCACCATGGCACGAGTAATTGCACACGCCGAAAACACCTCCGGAAAGCACTGGGCATTCTCATCAGTCACTGGAAACAGGAGAAGTTACTACCAGTGATGGTATATTAGCAAACACACGGCTGCCAGCTAACTGGTTACCCAGCAAAACATGAAACCCCCTGAACCGGTAGTGTAGGGCGAACACCCATAACAACCTCCCCTTTAACAAACGCACAATCCAAAGTCAGCTTGTGCATAGGTACAGGGAAAACATTATGCCACACATAAAGTGTCCTATCCCCAGTGTCTGCATACTCAGAAAATGGTAAGATGCAACCCACCACAAAAGAATCAAATGAACCCGTGTCCCTTAGAATTTTCACAGGAATTCTTGAATCACTTCCCACTAGTGACACATAGCCATCAGACACAAAGGCTGAAAAATCAGGATGCTCCAGCCCGACATCACAGGACACATGTTGACAAGGAGAAAGACAGGAAGAGACACAACCAGATGCACAAGAACAGGTAGACCTACTGGGAGAGACTGGCCTCACACAAGAAACTGCAGGAGTGTGAACTGCTGAAGATAGAACAGACACAGCAGACATGAGATGGCCAAATGACCCAGACTTAGTTTTAAATTTATTAGGACATTCCACCTTGAAATGCCCTCTGCGTTTACAGAAGTTACAGATTTTATTGTAATCACAAGAACTCTGAACGGCCCTGTGATCATTGGGCTTACCAGATTGAAGCGGTGCGCCGTCCTCCTGTTTAGACCTACTCACCACACCAGACTGACTTAAGTCTCTTACAAAGTCACCCTGCTTGAATGCAGAGGACTGACCATGAGCACGTTTGAAGTCACACCGGCGTCAGTGGTCACACTCACCATGAATCAAAGCATACTCATCTGCCAGGTTGGCAACTTCAAGGACAGTCTTCACATTATGCTCATTTATGTAAGCTATGACGAGGAACAGAGTTCTTAAACTGTTCTAATAGAACTAATTCACACAGCCCCTTATGAGTATTAAATGAATTATCCGGAGTAAAATACACTTTAGATAAATTTACGGATGATTGGGAGTACATACACTCTAAAAAATACTGGGTTATTTTCTCAACCCAAACACTGGGTTGGAGCTGTTGGGTACTGTCATTGGGTTATATTAACTATTGTTGGGAAGTTTAATCCCACCCAAGTTTTGGGTTACTGGTTGGGTCAGCGTTTGTGACCTTACCAGACTACAGTAACCAAAACCCTGGGCAAATGTAACTCAATTGCTGAGTTATTAATGGTCTGTCTTTTTGGTCTTTTTCACGACTGACAAAGGAGCAGGATCCAGAGCAAAATGATCAAGGTTTGTTTCACCTCATTTTTTTCTTTTAAAAAGTTTGTTTTGCTTATTAATTTGGTAATAACTCAATAGTAATGCTGCAATGATAGGTAGGCCTATGCTGGCTTTTCCCATTCACCGTAAACGTCATTCTCAGCGCAAGTTGAAATTATTCGCACTACGCTGAAGACGGCTAGATAGCACTTATCGTTTTGTTTCTTTAGAATTCGAGAATGCTACCTATAAATTGGACTGTACAAACACTATGGTTGTGCGTTGAAGCTTGTTTGTGTGACATTTTGCAAACAGCGAACTCATTGCTAGCTGCAAATGCAGAGAGGACAGACGGCACCCTGTAAATCCGCAAGTAGCCTATCAGACAATTCCAGAGTGTGTTGATAGCGTCCGCTAGTGTGCCCCATTCCATAGAAGATGCCATAGTATCAAGCAATAAACTACTATAATTCACGATTTTACATCCATGAGCATAACATAAACGCCATTATGAAAGGTGACAGACAGAACAATCAAGCAGACCCTCCAGGATTTCGCGATGTTGCGATTTGCAACATCAACGCAACTTCAACCAATCCCCGTGAATTCAGGGCGGTGTAGCAATTTTAACTAATCACCGCAACTTTCCCGCAAAATTGACCAATCATTTGCGTGGTCTTGTCGAGCTAACGTCGACAAACTACCTTCTGTCTTACTCAAAGTCCTTTTTAACACTGAGCTAGAATCACACGTCTCTGTCTACTTTGCAGCGCGATCAATGGCATTCTAATTGCCCGGCCCACATTGAAGCACCCCGATTCTCCCAGTCAATCGGGTTTTACGCGCATCTGGTTACGCGTTTGCTTCTGTTTTGTTTATGTGTTGGCATTTCTTCCGTGTTTTTAAAATACTTAACCCATTTAATCGGGAGGTATAGGCTACGATTTAGCTATAGGCTTATCAAACATTTGACTGGATAGCAACAGTAAGACAGAGAGGAAAGAATGATACACAACAGAGATAGGTCAGGAGAGCAACACCACTAAAATGTATTCGACAGAAACAGTGATCACAAATGGGTAAGAAAGTTCTACACCTTTTAAATTAACCTTAAATTAAATGTCGACGTTATAACCAGTGTTGGGCAGTAGCTTCACTACAAATTAATAAGCTAGTTTAACTACATTTAGTAGCGTGGCTGTAGTGAAGCTACAGCATGAGTATTCTGAATCTGATAGCTTAATTTAGCTTTTTTTTGGAAATGAAGTGATCCTTAAATTATATTATCAAGCATCAGCTCACAGCAGCAAATCCTCTATCTAGGCTGTACATGGAAGATCAGTTCATTGCGATAATGTGATGCATTTGATGCGTCTGTCATGCCATAATAAAAAAAAAGTCCAGTTATATGTACAGGTTATGATGGTATTTCCTGCTTGGAGTTTGCCTGACGCACCTCCTCCAGTGCCCTTGGGTCAGATGCAAGGTCCTCAGCTGGTGCAACCTTTCTCTGATGTTTCGCCCCCTAGCCAGTACATCTCCAGGTGGGGGGGGCAAGTGGTTTGTTTGGGACGTCTCCCTACCACTCCCTGCATCTGACCCCAGTTCTGACGGCTACTGCCGCAGCTCTTACTGTGGGGTCCCTGGACTCCTTGAGATCGATAACCAGGCGGGCCTTTTCCTGCTTGTAGCCAAGGCCCACTGACTTCAGTGGAAGCTGCAGTACGTTTTTTCCAAAAAGTCCTGTGTTAGAAAAGCAGTGAGGGAGGCCCAACCATTTCCTTATATAGGTGTTTGCAATGCTGTCCAATTTGCTGGCTGAGGTTGATGGAATTTCACACATTTTTAGTGGCCACATCACACGCTGAAATAGTGTGAACTGGTAACACCACAGTTTAAACTTCCCAGGGCTCTTAATAGGCTGCTCGGATAGCAGGGGTATCCTCTCACCTCCTGCCATGAACACCACCCTATCAGTCCTTACTCCTTTCCTGATTGACAAACTCCTGGACTTGGCTGGCTTGATCTTCATCCTCGCCCACTGAGTAAGCTCATCCAGGCGTTTGAGAACCCTTGTTGTACATGGGGCTGTCTGTAAGATGCATGTCACATCATCCATGTACCCTCTCAGTGCAGGGAGTCTTTCTCCAGATGGCAGCCTCACGCCCCCCACCGCCTGTGGATGGAGGATGATCTCGAAGGCAGCCACAAACAGTATTGGGGAGATCGCACAGCCCATTGCGATGCCCACTTCCAGCTGTTGCCACCCTGTTGCGGAGCCTTCTAGGGTGAAGCACATGTGGAAGTTGCTGAAATATTTGCCTATTATGGTGCTGACTAGGGTTGGGTACCGAAACGCTACCGAAACCGGGACTAAACAGATAGGTTAACGTTAGCTAAAGATTGTAGGCCAACTGTTAACGTTACATTAACGTTAACTGTGTTCGAGGTTACACCTACACTTGAGATACAAGGCTATAGCCTACCGTGTATTAAATATTTCTGCTACTGATTAGTGTCAGATATTTCCCTGCTTAAAGTAAAAGTCATAATATGTGAAGACAAAATGTTGAATTTATAATCAGAAACGTATGGGTAGGTTGGTAAGGTATAGGCTACCTGTGTTGGAGGCTATATGGAGAGGGGGAGGGGGACAATTATTTGAGAGGGCTGATGTAAAGTGTCCTCATCAGTCAGAAAAGCCTCTTTGAATGTGCAATACTGTTGTGCAATATCTTGTTCAATATTTGTGTTTTTATTAGTATTAATATAAGTATATAAGTATTAATGTCCAGTATAATACAATCTTGATACAATATTGTTTTATTTGTATACAGCATAATTTTATTTTAATTTGATATATTGGTTTATTTATTATTACTACTACCATGTGGTACTTGTATTTATTTTGTTTAAAGATTTAAGTTAATATTGTGTTAAATGGAAATAAAAGGGAATTGTTTTTTGACAAAGTGTGTTTTTTTTTTTTTTTTTTTTTTTTTTTAAGTACCGGTTTGAGAACCGTTTAAGCACCGGAACCGTTTAAACAATACCGAGAAGACACCGGTATCGGATAAAACCCAACCGATACCCAACCCTAGTGCTGACCGACGTTAGAATGTGAAAAAATTCCAGCGCATAATCGATCAGCTTGTGTGGTACTGACCTGTACGCATTGGCCAAGTCTAGCCACACCACATGGAGGTCAGTACGCTCCCTTTTTGCCCGTTGGATCTGCTCCCAGATCACGGCTGAGTGTTCTGTACATCCTGGGAACCGTGGGATTCCCGCCTTCTGGCAACTCGTGTCAATGTACCCATTGCCCGTTAGAAAGTTGGTCATCCTCCACAATGTATGATCACATCACAGTAAACAGGCATACAGTTAAAGTACTATCAATAATATTATTAATAACAATAACGTTAATGATGAACGTGAAAAGGATACATTAACTGAGGGTGAGTTTCATCAGCTCGACTAAGCTCGCCTCACACTACACGACACACATGCGCCGTGAATGAATGTTCATAGGTAACTTTAGCTAACAAATTTACAACAGTTCAATATACGATGTATTTGCGAAATGTAGTACTTACCACTGTAGACCATGTTAGGAAAACCTCAGGAAATGCGCAACCTGTTTGTAAACCATTAATGATCAATAATCCATAATGTAGTAGGCCTAGCCTATTCCTTCAATACCTTTAAATTACCCATGGCATCAGTGAACAGTCTGTATGATAGCTAGCTAAGCTAACAGCAAATGGGACAATATAATGTTAACTGAAGTAGCCTATAATGTAAGGCCTAAATACCGTAATTCCTTAAATTATGGCCAGCTTTATAATAAACGGGCCTGGTTTGATGGCCAGGGGCACAGCCGATATGTGCATTTAAAAGCCGGGCCTGATACAGGCCTGGTCAAATGAAGACATTTGACAAATGCATGAATGAATACATAGATGTGAAGATATAATAGGCTTTAAATCATTATCTATAGATAGATATACATAGATACTTTATTTATCCTGAAGGAAATTAGGGATGTTGTAAAATTAATAATTTGCAAACATTTATTGTAATTTACATACATTAATAGTGATTGGATTTGGAAAAGAAGACGTATGTAACAACTCATAAGTTAGGTCATTATAACCCAGCAACGAAGGTGAAAATAGCATAAATGCTAGGTTGAAAAAGGCACCCAACAATTATGTAGGATTAAACTAATAGTTTATTAATAGCACTTTTTTAAAAACCAGTGTTTTAAGGATAGAAACAACACATGCCCATTGCTAGCCATTTTAAAGGCAGGCAGAGGCGATTCTATATTTCACAAATAGCCGAGACTGGAGCAATCATCAAGATTTTGGTGTCAACCACTTTATTTCATTTTAGACAACCTGTGAAAGGGGCTCAATGTGTTAAAAACCGAACTATCCCTTTAACTGCACAACCCAATTTTCTGTGTTAAAATAATCCAGTGCTGGGTTCGTCCACTATTTACCCAGTGATTGGGTTGTTTTTAAACCCATTTTTTTTTAAAGTGTAGGTTGAGTTGACATCAAAATCATGTAATAAGTTATATTTTACCGTTTTGAGCCAAAACTCGTTAGCCTGGAAGTGACCAGGGAATATCATTTCCACCACTACAAAACGCTATTTTTATACCTCTTCTACAGTTCCAAACAACATTACACTTACGTGGTAGTAAGTAGAGGGTCCCTAAAGCCAAACCAGAGTATCCCCATCTTCATGTGGTCGGATAGAGAGTCCAGAATGAATTTTAATGAGCCAGTACCCTTCCGGAAATGTTGCTGCTTTAGCTGCCATCTTCAGGGGAAAGTCCGTAGGCAAAGCCTGGCTTACTAACAGGTTGGAATTTTGAAATATCATGTGACCTGATGTCTCACGTGAGGTAGCCTCCTGTTGATGGAAGACGGCTTTTGCTGTTGCATACAACTTCATTTCAATTTCTAAAAAAGGACTATGTTTACAAAAAAAAACGGCAAAAATTGTGAATTTCCAGAGCATGTTACTCCACACTCGGAAATCGACTCCTACGGACTTTCCCCTAAAGATGGCAGCTTTTCCATTACGTAACATTGGGTAGAGACAGACCAAAGCTGTCCACCATTGAAACTAATGAGTTTGAGACAAGTGGCAAGGGAAGTTTCACAGTAATATAGCACAGACAATAGGTAGGGTGGACTGCCCTAATATGGGACATTTTTTGCATTTCGGAGCCGGTTGCACCAACTCGTCTTAGCTAAGCCTGGTCTTAAAGCCAAATTGTTTTTGTTAAAAATTTGTTAAGACCAATCTTTAGGATTTAAGTTTGTTGCACCAATACAATTTACGCCTGGTCTTAACTACGCCCAGTCTTATTGATGCACGTCCATGTGAGGGTTCAGAATTAGAACTAAGAATGAGCATTGCTAAGATACAGTAAACGACGAAAGGCGAAATTGCTGCAGACTTCGCGTTGGTGAGCATAGCGCAGAAGACAGCGACTCAATGACAAAGATTTTCTGCGAATGACATGACAGGCATTTGTAAAGACCAATCATGTCCCCTACAGTGTTTTGAAAGGCATTTTTTGCCTAAAATCTTAATCTTATAAGCACTTGCAGGTCTTTTCTGCCGAATTGGAAACTTTCATTGAATTCATTGTTGTTATACAAATCTAGGGGATTACTCCTGTCCCTAATTATTCTTTCACGTCTAAACGCTCTCTTGTTGTACATCCTATGTATCAGACGTGCAATGTTTATTACAATTAGATTGCAGTTTTCATCATAACTATGGCAACTAGGCCATATTTTAATATTTACACCAACCCCTGCCTAGGCATAAAACTTTGCGAGCAGAATAAGCCCACTTGGTGCAACCAGCATAACAATCAAGTTGGTCTTAGAATGTTGAGTTACAACCAAAATGGCTTAAGACCAGGCTCACGCCCTGTTGGTTAACTGTGAGTAATGAGCAGTCTGATAGAGTAATGCAACATTATGATTGCATAAGGCTTTGCCAGCTACACAGGAGCACTCGGCCTTATAGAGATGAACCGGGGTGGCAGCTTCAAGGACAATCTTTAAAAGATAACAACTAAAAAAAAAGTGCTATCACATCAAAGATTCACTATTGCATTATTTTTTTCAAGTTAGTTTCTAGAAGTTAGAGAATGAATAACCACACAGCCACTGGGTTAGTAAAATGGTTAAACAGAACACAATATAAACAACAAAGCAACTGTCTCAACAACCGATTTGATGAACCCATCATTGCCTAACCGAAGCCCCAGAACAGAACAGAACTGGTTGGATCAGACAAACAGCTGAACTATCTTCCATCCTACTCTGATGGTGTGAGGCTTCTTGTGTTTCCTCAAAGATCTATGGCAGGTCGCACGGATGCTGACTCTCCCTGTCTGCAGATCTTTGCTTGATACTGAGGATAACCAAATAATATATTATGAATACATGTACATCTGAGCAACAGAAGTAATTCTTTTGTAGTTATTCAATGTTGGATAGTAAAATGAACATGTGATAAACGACTAAAATTACGTATTTCTAACAAGTTTCTTTTTACCTTCACGTCACCTAGCATCATTGCTAACGTTGGTGCTACAGCTAGCTAACATTTATTACATTTACATTTATGCATTTAGCAGACGCTTTTATCCAAAGCGACTTACAAAACGAGGATAACAATCAAGCTACATAGCAGAAACCTTAAGGAGCATAGTGCTAGGGGATAGTGCTTCAGTTCATTTTAGTGCTAGGATAGAAAATGTTCTCTGAATAGCTGGGTCTTTAAGAGCTTTTTGAAGGCCTCCAGAGATGGCCCTGTTCTGATTGTTTTTGGTAGGTCATTCCACCAGCGTGGGACGACACATGAGAAGAGTCTGGATTGCCTTGGGCGAGGTGCCGGGACTGCCAGTCGACAGTCATTGGAGGACCGGAGTTGTCGGGGGGTAGCCTGAGCCTTTATGAGAGCGCTTAGATAAAAAGGGGCAGATCCTCTAAGCACTTTGTAAGTCAGCATCAGTGATTTGAATTTGATGCGAGCCACCAGAGGCAACCAGTGGAGCTCGATTAGCAGAGGGGTGACATGCGTCCTCTTTGGCTGATTGAAGATGAGACGCGCCGCAGCATTTTGGATCATCTGAAGTGGCTTGACGGCACAGGCAGGAAGTCCTGCCAGAAGGGCATTGCAGTAGTCAAGGCGTGAGAGGACCATAGTTTGAACCAGCAATTGGGAGGCTTGTTGAGTTAGGTATGGTCGATCTTTTTGATATTGAATAGTGCGAAGCGGCAGGCCCGGGCAACAGAAGCAACATGGTCATTGAAGGTTAGCTGGTCGTCAATCATAACACCTAGGTTCCTGGCTACCCGTGAGGGAGCAAGAGACAAGGAGCCAGAGTTGATGCAAATGTTGTGGTGAAAAGTTGGTTTAGCTGGGAGGACCAGCAGCTCGGTTTTTGAGAGGTTCAGCTGGAGATGATGGTCTTGCATCCATGCAGAGATGTCAGAGAGGCAATCCGAGATTCGCGTTTGGATGGTTGGGTCATCGGGTGAGAATGACAGATAGAGCTGGGTATCATCGGCATAGCAGTGGTAGGAGAAGCCGTGCTGGCGGATGATTTGGCCCAAGGAAGTGGTATAGATGGAGAAAACAAGGGGACCCAACACAGATCCTTGGGGTACTCCAGTAGCAAGGTGGTAAGGCGCAGAGGTGTGTCCTAGCCAGGACACTTTGAACAGTCGCCCAGTGAGGTAGGATTCGAACCAGCAGTATACATCACCCTTGATGCCCATGTTTGACAGTATAGACAATAGAATACTGTGGTTTACCGTATCAAACGCAGCTGACAGGTCAAGCAGGATGAGTACAGATGACCTTGATTCCGCTCTGGCTTCTTTTAAGGCTTCAACCACAGATAGTAGAGCTGTTTCAGTGGAGTGGCCGCTCTTAAAGCCAGATTGGTTGTGGTCGAGTAGATTCTGTTGGTTCAAGAATTCAGTAACCTGTTTGAATACCGCCCTTTCAATAGTTTTTGCAAGGAACGGTAGGAGAGAGACCGGCCTGTAGTTTCCCACCTGGTCGGGAGCAAGAGAGGGTTTCTTGAGTAGAGGTGTTACCTGAGCATGCTTGAATGCAGAAGGGAAGATTCCTGTTGATAGTGAAGCGTTGATCACATGTGTGATAGCTGGTGTGAAAGTTGGAGCTGTGGATTGCAAGAGGTTGGTTGGAATCGGGTCCAGAGGGCACGTTGTAGGACGGCTGCAAGTGAGAAGTTTAGACACATCCATTTCGGTGAGGGGTTTGAATGAAGCAAATGTCGCGGCAGGACTATTGTAATCGGAGGTGCTGCCGCTAGTATATGGTCCAGTTGTAGCCTTTGCAGTTGGTTCAGAGAACTGCCTACTGATGGCAGCTACTTTGTCGTTGAAGAAAGAAGCAAAAGAATCAGCTGTCAGATTGGTAGCAGGAGGTGGTGGTGGGGGGTTGAGTAAAGTTTTGAAGGTTGAGAATAGTCTCCTGGTTTCCGTGGCGTTTTGAATTTTGTCAGTATAGAAAGCCTTCTTTGCAGCAGTGACATCAGATGAGAAGGAAGAGAGTAGTGCCGGGAACCTGTTTAAGTCAGAAAGATTTCTTGATTTGCGCCATTGCCTTTCAGCAGCTCTGAGGTTTGTACGCTGTCGACGGATGGAATCATCAAGCCAAGGATGCGGTTGGGAGGGCCGAGCCGGTTTGGTGGATAGGGGACATAGCCTATCAAGACACATCCTCAGGGTAGAGCACAGAGACTCAGTGGCATCATTGACCTCAAGTGAGGAGAATGTACATGCTGGTGGAAGAGCAGAGGCGGCAAGAGAAGCAAAGCGAGAGGGAGAGAGATTGCGGAGATTGCGGCGGAACGATACCAGAGGAGGGGCGGTCCGAGATACTACAGGGAGGCGTAAGCTGAACTGAATGAAGTAGTGGTCCGAGAGGTGCAGAGGTGTTATGGTCAGAGATTCCGTAGAGCAGTTGCGGACAAGTACAAGATCCAGTACCTTGCCTGCTTTGTGAGTTGGAGGACTATGAACCAGTTGTAGATCAAAGGAATGGATGAGTGAGAGGAAGTCAGAAGAGCTTGGGTTGTCCAGATGTAGATTCATATCGCCAAGGACGAGCAAGGGGCAGTCGTGCTCAGGAATGGATGAGAGCAGTGTATCAAACTCGTCTAAGAAGTCTCCTAGTTGGCCAGAAGGACGATACATGACAACCAGGTAGATTTTGACAGGTGCTGTCACCAGTGTGGCATGGTATTCAAAGGAGTTGTATGTAGCTGTGGGTATCAGTTGGTTGTATTCCCAGTTGTTGGAGATGAGCAGGCCCGTGCCTCTGGACGAGAGGTGTGGGAGAAAGTGTGGTTGACAGAAAGTGCCGCTGGAGTTGCATTGTTTCCAGGTTTGATCCATGTTTCGGTGAGGGCCATGACGTCTAAGGCTAAGTGTTTAGCATAGGCAGAGATGAAGTCCGTTTTGTTGACGGCCGACTGACAATTCCAGAGTCCTATTGAGAGTACAGAGCGATTCTCAGAAGCTTGCTTTAGCAACCGGAGGTCACCTTGATTGCGACGTCTTCTGACAAAGCGAAACCTCCTGCGAGCTCCGGACCATGTAAGGAGAAGTGCTGAACACAAGAGCTGGTGCTTTCGCTGGCGCTCCAAGAAAGATCACTATGGATATGCAAGTCAGTTGCTAATTGCACCGCAGAGACCACCCACCAAGAGACCAGACAAAGAAAAGGCCTAGCAGTGGGAGG
>JAGFZM010000149.1:330133-410799 GCA_017657215.1 Limnothrissa miodon
ACCACCCACCAAGAGACCAGACAAAGAAAAGGCCTAGCAGTGGGAGGAGCTGGTGATTTTCAGTCCAGAGTTTCTGCTTACCTGCTAATTGCCCAATTGTGAGTTTCTGTCAGCTGATGAGTGTCCTTCAGCTGAATTAGTTTTAAAGTTGAAACCACTCAGCAGATGCACTCAGGTTCTCCTGTGTAGCTTCCTCTGAGTTATCCAGTGTATGTAGTTGGTTTTAACCCCTTAAGGCACACCCGCCCATATCTGGGACGCCCCCCCCCCCCCCCCCCCGTTTTTTTGATGGTTATGCTTGTGTCATTCAATGCCAGAAGGAGTAAACTGACATGAACGCCCAGGGTCTTGGCTTTCATTTGAAACCAATTTTATGTTTCTAGGCAAAGGGGTTTTCAAGTTATAAACTTTTGAATGTCAGTAGGCCCTCTTGTTTACAAAAAGTCTCTATGGGAATTTACATAGGGGTCCCAATCAAAACGCATAAACATATTTTTCAAAAATGTATATTCAAAAATCATATTTTTGGTCTTTTTACTTCAATTTTTTTGTGTAACAGGTTGAGAGATGGTGTTAGGACTTTTTTATTTGGGGGTATCATATGGATGGTACCTTCATATCTTAGTTAGTTCATAGACATTTGAAATGAGCGGGGAAAAAAAACTTAGTTCCAACCTCTATAACTCTGTGTCCATATGTCACAGAAACATACATATTCCTGTAGAAAAAACTTGAGGGTGTCACCTTTCCAATGGTATGAGGCACATCCCTGAGTCTAAAACTATGTAGGAACTGTCAAGCTTTCAATTTGGGTATGCCGTTGTTTTGAAAAAAAGGAAAAATAGGGGTGTGCCTTTTAAGCTGTTCCTGTTAGTGAGAACACCACCCACCAAGAGACCAGACAAAGAAAAGGCCTAGCAGTGGGAGGAGCTGGTGATTTTCAGTCCAGAGTTTCTGCGACATAGTAGGCTACAACTTTACCTTCATAATTGTAAATGAATGAAGAGACATAGATCTTGAACCCTTTTTCTCAAAAACTGTCTCCAACTACTGACAAAAACCCAGAGGTGGCAAGTAAAGAATTACATTAACTCATGTTACTGTAATTGAGTAGATTTTGTGAGTAATTTGTAATTTTATATTTTACTTTTACTCAAGTACATTTTGACCCAAGTATTTTACTTTGTTACATTGGGGATTAGCCCCCGTTACTGAATAAAAATGAAAGCATGAAGAAAACAACGGGCCTGAACTGAAACGTAACGGCACAGGCGCCAACGAAATTGCCACTATTTAATGTAGCCTAGAGGATGATGCGGGCGAGTTCGGGCTTAATTTTTATCATTTTACTCAGGCCTGGGTCCAGCTTGGGCTTGCGCCATGCCTTTGCGGTACATGAGCGGTCAGGTGATGCATTACAACCAGCGCGACAGATGCAAAAATGGATGATGATGAGGAGAAGCGGAGGATAGAGTGGCATTTATCATACATTTTGGTAGCCTGGCTAACGCAACTGATAAGCTCTTAGGAGCTTAGTCTGGCGAGGCTGTCTTACTACACGCCTTCTGGGAGGCGGGCTTACTGGGCAAATCTACAACCAATCAGAAAACACATTCCAATGATGTATGCGTATGCTCGTTTCTCATTGGTTCCAATTTTTTGGGAAACGGAAGAGCTCTAAAACGGCAGCCTGGCCAGACTGACTAGTTCACGAAATTCAATGTAGTGTCAAGTATGGGCGGGCCCTGGCTAACATTTTGGTTGAGCCAGCCACGAACGTGAGGTCTTTTAAGTGTTAAAAATGTTTAAGTGTTAAAAATGAATAAATAATGTTACAATCCCAGGTTGAAAAGAAATGTACTTAAGTTGTATTTTTCGTGCTTGTACTTATTGAACTTTTAGTATGATGTTGAAGTACAAACTTAAACGTGTTATTTTGGAACAACTATTAGTGTATTAAGAACATTTTAAGACATCATTTAACATATCTTAAATTTACATTAAATACGATTTTTTGTGCTAAAATGGAACAACTAATAGTGTCTTTATTGTACTAAAATCTAGTCTGTCATAATATTACACTTTAAATATATTTAAAGTACTAAAATCTAGTTTCATAATACTATACTTTAAATACATTTAAAATGCCATGGAAAGAGGTACAGTGGGTTTACTTTAATATATTTAAAGTGTATTGTATTAGTACCTCAAAATACTGGTACCATACACCATTTGCACTACATTAACATATTTTTATTAGCTCTTATATATTTTCAGTGCATCACAACTGCATTTACGTACATTTCTCACAGTGTAAAAAAATAACTTTAGACTGCTTCCTGAACACTTACTTGTGCATTTAACACAATCAAATACAGACATTCATTGTGCCTCTATTGAAAAACAACAGAAGATGACAAAAGTGAAAAGTACTTAAGGCCTTTCAGTTGGAAAATAAATGAAAAACAAAAATAGACATATTTTAAAAAATGATTAATATTTTCTTGCATTAGAAAACGTTTACATTACTTTTGAGGTACTAATGTGTCGTGGTAGTAGCGTTTCTTTTGAAAATGTAACTTACAGCCTTATGTAACAATAAAACATATAACACTGGTGTACACTGATCTGGCACATATGCACAGAGTAAAACTGAGTGTAAAATCTAACAAAAAATCACCTACATCATCATCTTCGAAACAAAATTTTCATTGTTGCACTTTTGTCTTATGACAGCTCTCACTTCAGACACACTTGTTCCTGGGAACTCAGATCTTACTGTATCTGTAGGGAAACATAAAACACACCTTGATGTATGCCACTTACATAACCATAAGCATAGGCAAACTCACTAGTCCCATAACCACAATTGAATCTAATCACTGCTCAAAAAAATAAAGGAAACACTTAAACAACACAATGTAACTCCTAGTCAATCACACTTCTGTTACAGCAACACTGATTGACAATCAATTTCACATGCTGTTAATAGAAGTGGACAGTTTGATTTTAACAGAAGTGTGATTGACTTTTAGTTACATGGTATTGTTCCCTTTTTTTTTAGCAGTGTACATACATACAATCCATAGATAAATTTAAATATACAATATATGTAACACATACCAACAAGAGTATTCAACTTTTCAGTATCTAAGGGTTCCTTTTCAGTTCCATTCCCCGTCAGGCTGGAGGAAGCGAGAATGTCTCGACCAAACAGCAGAACAGCCAAATCCTGGGCAAACAGGGACATCCTTGTTCTGTTCAGTCTATTGAAACATTTTCTATTCACCATAACTGCTGAGTTGCCCAATGGAACCTGTAATCAGAAAATGTAATACTTAATTTAATATACAAAGTAAAGATTCTCATTCATCCAGGTTGTGGTAATGTTCAGTTAAGGGAACTGTACTTCTTTTTGAGCTTGAAGATGTTTCACTTTCCATCCAGAAAGCTTCCTCAGTTCTGACTGATTTTGGACATACCAGGATCTTATATTTCTGGCCTGTGGGCGTAAACTGTCTACAGTTCACACCCACAGGCCAGAGATGTAAGATCCTGGTATTTCCAGCACCAGTCAGAACTGAGGAAGCCTCCTAGATGGAAAGTGAAATGTCCAGTTGCCTCAACTGAGTACTATGACTAAAAGTTGAGTCCAGTAACTAAAAGCTAAAAAACAATGTGATCTTTAGTCACAAAGACTTTCTATCAGCTTCATATTTTTTTGTAGCCTGACATTTACAATAACAATATTAAACAATACAGCAATTTACAAAGAAGATAATGCTTATCATAACCGTCAGGAAATCATGGGCTCATTTTATGGCATAAAATACTGCCTGTATTAAATTTATATACATAACAAAAAGCACAGCATAACCTACCATTTCTGGAGCAGGACTGGAGGACCCTGAACTATCACTGTCAAAGTTGGGTAGCAATCGTTTCATAGTGGTTGTTAGTTCTTTAACACAATTGACGAGGGTGGGAATTTCTATATAAAAGTAAAACAAAAAGCCATATACACAGTGACATTTTTTATTTACCAATCACATAAATCATGTAATCTTAATTTAACATTCCTTTTTCATTACAGATACCTTTTATTGCATCCAACACTTCCTGGTGACTGTCCATCTTTTCTAGTGCCTGACTGAACATGCCACACTCCATCTCTTGTTGCCTAAAGGCCGGGTCCTATAACAGCATAAAAGAGTATAAAAAAGCATAACAGAGCATAAAACCTTCTATCACAGTAGAGGATACACTATTTAAATCATGAACATCTCCAAACAACAAAACAACAAAATCCAACTACAGCAATAACTTATTATCATCAGTGTTTCATTGAATTAGACACCCAACATCTACAAGTGCGATCAGACATTCCAGAAAAATGCCCTCAAAACTGTTTGACATGGTTTCATCTTGGACTAAGACTAGGGATAATACCCGTTAAGTTCTTTCCTCTCCAAAGGCGCCCATTAGGCTATAATGAAAAAGCTTAATGGCGAATTAACACCACATTTCACATGAACACGTATAGACATGCTTACCGTCACCTCTCTTTCGGTTTTAATATTTGGCTAGGGGAAAGTAAGCATTTCTATACGTGTTCATGAGAAATTTGGTGATAATTGATACCTATTTTGCTACAATAGGCACCCATTAGGCTTCATTATAGCCTAATGGGCGCCTATGGAGAGGAAATAACTGAACGGGTATTATCCATAGTCTTGTGATTTTGGTTTGAATATCTGGCTAGGGGAAATAAAGCATGTCTATACGTGTTCATGAGAAATTTGGTGATGATTGATCGCTATTTTGGTACATTAAGGCTAAGCTACGTTAAGCTTTTTCATTGTAATGGGCGCCAATGGAGAGAAAATCGCTTAACATAGATATCATCTATAATATTGGGATTTCGGTTTTGATCTTTGGAGAGGTAAAAGAAGGCCTAAATAGAGATGTTCATGCGAAATTTGGTAATGATTGACCGCTGTTTTGACACATTAAAGAGGCAAAGTCTGTTTTTTAACCCTGCATTAAACGCCACAAACTTGTAGGGGGAGCTCCGTAAAGTTAGCTGTATTGCTGTAGTGTACACTCCCTCAGAAGTTGCAAGTTCCGTATTCACTATACAGGGCTGTACAGCGGTGCGCTCAATCGCCGTTTGCAACACAACAGACCAGTCTAACAGAAAAAACTATTTTGAAGCGATTTTATGACTTCAAAAATGGTCGGATAAACTTACTGAGTGCCTCTTTAAGCTACATTAAGCTTTTTCACGTTAGGCATAGGGCCAACCCCTCCCCCTTCCCCCACCCCTCCCCTTAGCCCCCTCTCTACGAGTGCAAATCGGTTTTGCGACATGCTCATCGCAAGATTTGTAGCGAAAGTCAAGGCGCGCAGATTTGAATCTGCTGGGACACATTTGAGAAGTTGCAGTCGCTGATTTGAAGTTGTATCTGTCATTATGAATGTACATGTCACTCTATTCATTCAAATATCAATCTACACATCTATTAATATTTTTCTCCGTGTGTGAATATTTTCCACAGGTGAAAATTTCAATCTGTAAGTTCACACATTTTTTCACGCTCTCGTGTGTTTTTTTCCACAGTGACTGCAAATTTAACACGCACGTATATGAAAATAGGCATTTACAAGTTCAAATATTTGTTCTACGCATTCTCACATTATATTCTAGTCCTCAAATCAAATATACACGCTCGTGCATTTTGGAAAATATCTACCTTCATAAAATTCCAACCAAGAAAATCTGGGAACGCATTGGCCACACATTGGCACAATTGTAGTTATGCATATGTTTCATGCTGTAAATACTTACAGCTGTTTCAGAATCTGGGGGTGAACCAAAAAGGTCCATATTCGTGTTGATCTCATCATTTTCCTCACTTTGTGATGGGGTGGATGGCCTTGGCCTTTTATTCAACAGGGATGACTTAAGCTGAGAAAGAACCCTCTCCTGCGCCGCCTTTGTCCTTTTTTGTTTCTGAACAAAAGACCAAATAAGTAAAATTAAGATTTATACAATATTCCAAAAAAATACAAAAATCTTCATGTTTTACTTTCAATTGAAACAGGATTTGCCTAGTGTGTGTTTGTCAGAGGTAGGGACAAATAGCCCTGTTTATACTTGGGGCCAAACCTGGTGCTTAAGCCCAGCCCAGGTAGGAGTTTACACTAGACAGGGCTGGGCTAAAACAGGGCTAAACCTGGAACTGGTGTCCTGAAAACAAACCCACCTCAACTCTCAGCGCCACAGCCCCAATCCCTGGTGCTTACACATCATAATCATTTGTTACTATGTTACATTTTTTTTTTTATCTGCTCATGGAATGTTGCGCCTTTTTATTTTTATGTTTGCCACATTTTTATGTTTGCCACCTATCAGGAACTCTAGCCCTGGGGCTGTTTGCACCAACTGGTCTTAGCTACGCCTGGTCCTAAAGCCAAATTGGTCTTTGTGAAGACAAATCTTTAGCATAGATTTTAAGTTGGTTGCACCAACACAATTTACGCCTGGTCTTAACTACGCCTGGTCTTAGTGATAGGCGTCCATGTGAGGATTCAGATTAGAACTAAGAATGAGCATTGCTCAGATAAATTAAACGACGAAAGGCGAAATTGCTGCTTCATAATTGCAGACTTCACGTCGGTGAGCATAGCGCGGAAGACAATGACTCAATGCCAAAGATACTCTGTGAATGACATGACAGGCAGTAGATTTGTGAATGCCAATCATGTCCCCAACAGTGTTTTGCAATAGCCTCGCCAGCCCCACCCTGTACTTTCATTTCATTTCGTACAGAGGGTCTGGAACCGTTGTATTGAGAATCCTTCTCTCATTAGAGATGTGGTTTCTGCTGAAGTTTAAACCGATTGGATCTGCCTTTACACAATTGCTAAAGCCTGGTTGTGACGTTTGCAACGCGACGGCTTACATTCCCTACCATTTAGCCTAGCCACTTCGAAACTAACGGAGCTAGCTGGAAAATCAAACTTTTCCTGAACCCTGTTGGTAGTAGGGCCACTGCATCTTTTCCGCAGATAAAATTAAATAAACATTGTTCTTGTTCTCGTTCCAGACCCTCTGTACGAAATGAAATGAAAGTATAGGGCGGGGATGGCGAGGCTAGTTTTGAAAGGCACCTTTTGCATAAAATTGCAATGTTATTAGCACTATTCAGTCTGTTTCTGCCGAATTGGAAACTTTCATTGATTTCATTGCCGTTATACAAATCTAGGGGATTTCTCCTGTCACTAATTATTCTTTCACGTCTAAGTGCTCTCTCGTTGTACATTCTATGTATCAGATGTGCTATGTTTATTTCAAGTAGGTTGCATTTTTTGTCATAACTATGGCAACTAGACCATATTTTAATATTTACGCCAACCCCTGACTAGGTGTAAAACCTACGACCGGTCTTTCCGAGTAGAAGGCATTAGGCCTGGCAAAATCGATTCCTCTTCAGGATTCGGGTTATTCTGAGTCACTCACTCAACTGATCTGGGTTATGCGAGTCACTTGAGTCAGTATTGCTAAATCGACAAGAAGACTCCTAGTCCTAGTGTACAATGGTTATTACCACTGCTGGATCTACTAATATGTTTATTATGCTAGGCTACTTATGGGATAATAACATAGCCTTACATTATATAGACTGCTAATAGAAGACAACTAATGATGTTATCTATATTAGGCCTATAGCCGGAGTGATTGTGTTTTCCTGAATTTCACCCAGGGGGTTAATAGATTATTATTATTAGTAGTAGTAGTAGTAGTAGTAGTAGTATTGTGCATAGCTATTATTATTATTATTATTATTATTATTATTATTATTATGTCTCAAACGAACTTTAAACAATATGCACTGAAATATCAATGTTGACCAGTAGAGGTCACTCACACCACAAATGACATTAAAGTTAACAGAAATTGTTCCATAGATAGGAACACTAACATCAGTAAAATAGAGTAAACTGTATAATAATTTTAAGGTCATAACAACATCTGTAGGCTACATGCAGAACATCCAGTTATTTCAGAAGTGGAAAAAAATAGCGTTTGTTGTGGATTTGCTACTAGCTCTGGCACTAACCGGATGACTAAAGATCCAAGTGATCCAACCACGTAACCGCGGTTACGCGAGTTTCCTCATGTAGCCGATTAATTCTGCTGATCCGAGGATTCAAGAGTCCCCATCTACAGTTTGCAATGTTTTGGACTGTCTACCGGACCAAATTAACAATTTTATTTTAATACATTACATCTATAGTCTACGTGCAGAACATATGTTATTTCAGAAGTGAAAAAATGGCGTTGTGGATTTGCTTTCCTAACACAGGAGAGACTCACCCTCGCGCTAACCGGCTGACGACTCAACTGATCCAACATAACCGCGGTTATGCGAGTTTCCTCATGTAGCCGGATGACTTAAGATCCAAGTGATCCAATACGCGGTTACGCGAGTTTCCTCATGTAGCCGGTTTCTGCTGACCCGAGGATTCAAGAGTACCCTACAGTTTGCAATGTTTCGGACTGCCTACCGGACCAAATTAACGATTTTATTTTAATACATTACATCTATAGGCTACGTGCAGGACATTGTGTTATTTCAGAAGTGAAAAAATGGCGTTTGTTGTGGAGTTGCTTTTCCTAACACAAGGACTCACCCTCGCTCTAACCGGCTGACTGGACTCAACTGATCCAATGATGTTTGGACTCGAGATCCATGAGGTCCCGTCTACGAGCTTCGCAGTTTCCGGCTCTGCGGAAAGTTCTTATCACGGACTGCCTGTGCACATTGTCACTTGTGGAGTTGTGGTTGCCTACGAAATTGTAAGTTATACATCTTATGGCAGCTAAGATGTCTAGGGCTAGTATTAGCTAATGTTGCAAGAGGTTTGTGTGTGGTGCTGTTTATCATTTTAAATCGAAACTTAGGACTCAAGTGATCCGGGTTAATGATACCAGAGAATCGCGACTCGTGAGTTAATATAAAGATACGGGTGAAAGATCCGATTGAATCAGGATTCAACCAGGTCTAGAAGGCATAAGCCCTGTTGGTGCAATTGGCATAACAACCAAATTGGACTTAGAATGATAGGTTACGACCAAAATGGCTTAAAGGCCCACTATGCAACATTTTTCATTTAATTAATCTGTTTCATACTGTTTAGGATGCTAAAATTAGTCATTACACGCGAACGAACAGAGTAGAATGCGCCACCGTGGCCAATAGCGGTAGATACAGCACTTGCAATGTTCAGCAGCGCGGACCGCCTCCAATAGAATGCAATGCAATACAGCGGGCTTTAGAGGGAGCTCGTGAGAGAGAAAAACAGAATGTTGCTTAGTGCCGGTTTAAGACCAGGCCTTACGCCCTGTTGGTGCAAGCAGCCCCTGGTGCCTGTACTCTGGGCTAAGTTCCTGGGCTAAAGGCCCAAAGTATAAATGGGGCTAATGTGTACTAAATTTGTACACTTTTTTTCTAATATCCACATGTCTTTCAAAGCTTACATTCATCCCACTGGTTTGTGGTTCATCAATGTCAGTCTCATCATCTGAAGAAATTATCTTACATCCAGGCACTTTTTTTTTCTTTTCCTGTAACAGAGAGGAAACATGTAACTGCCAGGTACAGCATCCCACTGATATTTTCAGGTGAATTGCAGTCATTTTACATAATTACTAATCGCTCAGCAAGACAAGAAAAATATCCATTATTTAGCAGTGCATTCAAAGTAACACCAAGGCAGTGGCGTAACGAGCCAACATCGGGCCCGTAAGCAAGATTATCGAGGAGGGCCCCCTATACAACACGTGATCACGCAATGTCCAGTAAAAGGCTAGCTACCATAAATAGGCCGTTACCGCATGATAAATGTGATAGAAGTAGCCCAGATCAACACCACAAATAATAATAAAAAAAAAAACTGGTGATGGCGCACCTCAACAAATGCATACACTGCACTCTTTGGAGCGAATAAACACCCAATAAACAAACAAATCAACATCTTATCATTTAAATAGTTAAAATGCTCACTACACCATAGCCAGACCCTCCAGGATTTCACGATTTTGTGATTTGCAACATCAACGCAACTTCAACCAATCCCCGTGAATTCAGGCCGGTGTTGTAATTTCAACTAATCGCCACAACTTTCCTGCAAAATTGACCAATCATTTGCATGGTCTTGTCGAGCAAACCACCTTCTGTGTTACTCAAAGTCCTTTTTAACACTGAGCTAGAATCACAAGTCTCTGTCTACTTTGCAGCGCGATTAATGGCATTCTAATTGCCCGGCCCACATTGAAGCACCCCGATTCTCCCAGTCAATGGGGTTTTACGCGCATCTGGTTACGCGTTTGCTTCAGTTTTTTTATGTGGTGGCATTTCTTCCGTGTTTTTAAAATACTTAACCCATTTAATCGGGAGGTATGGGCTACGATTTAGCTATAGGCTTATTAAACATTTGACTGGATAGCAACAGTAAGACAGAGAGCAAAGAATGATACCAACAGAGACCCCGACGACAAGAAACAACAGAGATAGGTCAGGAGAGCAACACCAATAAAGTGTATTCGACAGAAACAGTGATCACAAATGGGTAAGAAAATTCTACACCTTTTAAATTAACTTTAAATTAAACGTCGAAGTTATAATCAGTGTCGGGCAGTAGCTTCACTACAAATTAATAAGCTAGTTTTACATTTAGTAGCGTGGCTGTAGTGAAGCTACAGCATGAGTATTCTTAATCTGATAGCTTAATTTAGCTTTTTTTTTGGCAATGAAGTGATCCTTAAAGTTATATTATCAAGCATCAGCTCACAGCAGCAAATCCTCTATCTAGGCTGTACATGGAAGATCAGTTCATTGCAATAATGTGATGCATTTGATGCGTCTGTCATGCCATAATAATAGAAAAAAGTCCACAATGTATGATCACATCACAGTAAACAGGTATACTGTAGGCATATCAATAGGCTATACACTAATCAGTTACTATTGTATAGCTATTGAGAGAGCTGTTAGTTAATCAATACAGTAACAGTCTTAGAAGAAAATTGGATTATTAAATCAGACCCTCCAGGATTTCGCGTTGTTGCGATTTGCAACATCAACGCAACTTCAACCAATCCCCGTGAATTCAGGGCGGTGTTGCAATTTTAACTAATCACCGCAACTTTCCCGCAAAATTGACCAATCATTTGCGTGGTCTTGTTGAGCTCACGTCGACAAACTACGTGTTGCATTTTTACACTGAGCTAGAATCACACGTCAATGTCTACTCTGCAGCACGATCAATGGCATTCTAATTGCCCGGCCCACATTGAAGCACCCCGATTCTCCCAGTCAATCGGGTCTCCCAGTCAAAGCGCTCATCTGGTTAGGTGTTTGCTTCTGTTTTTTATGTGGTGGCATTTCTTCCGTGTTTTTAAAATACTTAACACATTTAATCGGGAGGTATAGGCTACGATTTAGCTATAGGCTTATCAAACATTTGACTGGATAGCAACAGTAAGACAGAGAGCAAAGATGACACCAGAGACCCAGACGACAAGAAACAACAGAGACAGGTCAGGAGAGCAACACCAATAAAATGTATTCGACAGAAACAATGATCACAAATGGGCAAGAAAGTTCTACACTTTTAAATCACATGTCTTAAATTAAATGTTGAAGTTATAGTAGCTTCCATACAATGTCGAAGGGCAGTAGCTTCCATACAAATAAGCTAGTTTAACTACATTTAGTAGCGTGGCTGTAGTGAAGCTACAGCATGAGTAGCCTATGACTGATAGCTTAATTTAGCTTTTTCTGGTAATGAAGAGATCCTTAAAGTTTTATTATCAAGCATCAGCTCACAGCAGCAAATCCTCTAGGCTGCACATGGAAGATCAGTTCATTGCAATAATGTGATTTGTCATTTGATGCGTCAGTCATGCCATAATAGTCCACAATGTATGATCATATCACAGTAAACAGGCATACAGTAGGCATATCAATAGGCTATATACTAATCAGTTACTATTGTATAGCTATTGAGAGAGCTGTTTGTTAATCAATACAGGAAGAGTCTAGAAGAAAGTTGGATTATTAAATAGGCCTTTTTTGTATTAGAAATGTAGCTGTTTTGAACTACTGTCATTTTTAGCTACATTTGGTCTTAAATAGCTTTGGTGTAGTGAAGTTTCATCTGATGTGGAGTAACTGGTGGATGCTTAGTTAAGTACATTTCCTGATTAGCTTGCCCAAGTGGTTATAATATATTGTTACACAGACAACTGAGGATAACAAAAGAGACAGGCAATATTATTGCACATAGGCTATACTTATGAAAGAGGTCAGAAGAGGATCCAATAAAATGTAGGTTACAGTAGGCCTATGTAGCCTGTGAGGCAGATGGACAATGACAAAAAGTTCTATGCTGTTACATTTTTAAATGTTTTCAAAAGTTGGGCCTGCTGTAAAACTTTTCAGGGTTTATTGCTTATATTCTAGTGCTACAGTATTTCAAGAAAAGGAGCAAGTAGTGGATTGTACTTTTGGTGGATTTATAAAACCTGGCCATTTTGTGCGCATACACCTGCAAGAAAGTGTCCCTCATCTTTTTAAGATATCCAGGAAAGTGTCCCTCATTTGAGGTTGAGGGAGTTGGCAGCCCTAGTAAGGTTGTTTACAAGAATTTCTCAGTTTCTTTGTTCTTTTAATGTTTTTTTCAGTAATTTAATTTCCTCATTTTAAAAAAAGTAAAAAAGGGAAAATCACAATTACTTATAGCAACTTTTACTTCCTCACGCAATATAATCACAACAACAAACTAAAAATCACCGCAACTTTAATCGCATTTTTTGGGAAAAGCTCCTGCAACATCAGGTATTTTAGGCCGAGGAGAACACTTTGGGATATTTGCAACTTCATTGTGACTTCGCTGAAAACTACCACCAACTTTTTTCATAGAAAAAGGTAAGCTGTGCGCATGCCAGCAGAGGGCTCGCGACTCCAAGGAGAGACGTCACGAAGTCCATAAAGAGCCGCTACCCACGTGGACCAAGGGCGACCTGAGGCCAGATGTGTTATATGTCGGCGTGACTCCTCGGAGAACCGAGGCTACCACTAGGGTAGCCGAGACGTTCTCCTTCGGGTCCCTTAGACATATAACACTTTGGGAGTATACAACCAACCTCAGGGAACTAACTCACTCATGAGGGAGTATACAAACCCGGACGTCAGTCGGCCCAACGGCGAGGGCCAGAGCACACTCGCCGCCACACCCGACCTGGTCGCGTCCTAGCCTAGCCAGGCCCCGACCTGGCGAACAACCTCCAGATGCAAGCGCCAGTCTGTCGAACAGGGGGGGCCCTCTGGAGAGGAGATCCGCTCCCGTATCTAACATGCATAACCGGTGGGCTGCTCTGAGGGACAGAAGTTCTGTGACGGCCAGATCAGGATCCTGGACGCCAGGTGGCAAGTTGCCCTGAGCGCAGGCCACCCTGGCGATTCAGATAAGCAACTATTGTTGTGCTGTTGGTCCTGATTGTTACGCCCCAAGTCTAGGGGTTAAGGACGTGAACAGAAAGAAGGGCACAACAACGTAAGCGTTTAAATTTAAAGGTTTATTAAAGTGCAAAAAGTATAATAATAAAGGTATCAGGTAAAGTGAAAGGTAAAACAAAAACTAATGAAGGAAAAACCAAGGCATCAAGCAGGCCTCCTCTCAGGCTCTCACCCTGAGAGCGAGGAGAAGTGAGGCTACGGGCTGGTCGGAAGCGCTGGGCGGCGGCCCACATAGCGCGTAAGAAAAGAGTTGCTGCAGTGGTGAGAGGAGTGGCAAAAAAGAAAATGCGTCTCCCTGAGGGTGCGCGCTGATGGTAACGCATGCGTCCTCTTATATAGGGCACGGCAATTACGCCACGGGAGTGTCTGAAAAAGACAAAACACAGAACACACGAAAAACAGAACAGACAAAAAGAAACCACAAAGGGACGTAACACTGATCAGAACGTGTGCGCCCCTGAGGCGAGACAGGAAGTGCTTGAGGGCAAGGAAGACCGGCAGCAGGTTGAGGAAGTTTATGTGTAGGCGTCTGGTGACGCACAACCAAGTCTCTCTGGCCGAGCGGCCTGTGCACACGGCACCCAGCCGTGTTTTGACGCGTCCGTATGGACCACTCGCCCGTGGCAGACCACTCCCAGGGCGCAGCCGCGTGTGAAGTAGACGGACATCTCCAGTGGCTCAGAGGCCACCACATGTCTCGAGACACCCTGCCCGGCTGAGAAGGAGCTGACAGTGAGGATACGTCCAATCTCGCCAGGTGACGCTGCAGTGGACGTAGGTGAAGCAGGTCTAGGGGCGTGGCCCAGCTGGCTGCGCAGAACAGCCCACTAGTCTAAGGGTGCTTTCACACCTGTTTTGTTCCGTTCCAAACCCTGAACCAATACAAATATTTGCCATTGTTCCAGGGCTCGTTTCATGTTCACACTGCAAACTTTTAGAATGGAACATAATGTAAACAAAAGCGTGTGTGGTTACACTGTTCATAACGTTACATCTTTGAAATGAACCGCACAGTATTAATGGTTTTAGCGTTTGTAGCCATCCTTTGGATGGTTTACCAGTGTTGGTTCTATAAACAACACATTGAATTTGAGCGTGAGTACAGATTACGTCTGGAAAACAACAACATGCTACACCTGTTGAGGAGGCAAGCTGTCAACAGAAGACACCGCAGGAGAAGACGGGTTCTTGTTAATGTATACCAATGAATAACTCAAGAATTGTTGCTCAGGAGACGGATCAGGTACGTAAGAAAAAAGTATGATAACACACACACACCCCCCCCCACACACACAATAACATCCCTAGTCTATCTCAAAACACATCAAAACTTATACTTTAATCAAACAATATTTTCTTCAACAAGAAAATAAGACTTCCTTATATCTTTATTTTTGCTCAAGACATCTTACTTAGCACAATTTTGTTGCTGTGCTGGCAGATAACTTCACCTTAAATTAATATTTTAACAGACTGATTTAAGACTGATTTAATATCACTGTCGGTTGTAGGCCATGGACACTAGTTGCCAGGTCACCACTTAGAAATAAGCATTATACTGCCAGGTCACCACTCAGAAATAAGCATTATATAAGCATATTAAATCAATCTTAAAGCTAGTCAAATTTGCCCGAGGCTCAAACCCACAACTCACAACAACACAAGTGCGGATCGGGAGGGGAAAACTCCCAACAGGTCAACCATGAAGCTCTGGTACTATGTGCGTTCACTGGGGAAGTGTTACCAACGCTGGAATCCAGTAAATTCAAGAGCTATGTCGCCACCCAATGCCCTCGTTACATAATGCTGCGTGAACACGAATTTGCATCCAACATTATTAGTCTAACAGAAGCCGTTATCAGACATAAGGCCTAACTAACAAGACATCTCTAAGTACAGTGTAGCATAGGCTAAAGGTAACGTTAGTGCTACATGTACTGTATGAAGGGAGCGTCCAATGATGGTAGCCTAGCAACGAAATTTTTTAGGTAGATGTGTAGGCTTTTTTATACAGGCGTCAGTGTTGGGGATAACGCGTTACAAAGGAACACGTTACTGTAATTTGTTACATTTTTCAGGAACGAAATAGCGTAACGAGTTACATTTTAAAATATCTGTAATTCGTTACAGTTACTATCTATAGTAACAGACTTTTTCTGCGTTACTAACGTTTTGTTCAGTAAAACTATTTATGACCTGTTAGCATAATTAACTGATCTGTATGCGTCTGTAGCTGAAGGAGAGAGCATCGCGACAAAATCACTAAGATGTATCCAATGTCGTTTTGTGTGCAGATTCAGTTAGCCCATTCGGATAAAGTTGGTTATGCCTATGGTAAGGTCAGACACTTGCAAATAATTTTGATAGGCTATATTTAGTTTGTAGCCTGATGTTATTCTCCTGAACACATACTGTAAAGCTACTAGTATGACTTGTTTATAGCGATTCATTCAGTCTATTTTGCGCTCTGAGTACTAGGCTAGCGATGTCAGTCATTATCATAATAACAGGTGTAGATTATTGGCTAATCGGAAGCTAGGTAGATAACGTGCAACTCTGAGGCTACGTTTACACATACCTGGGTATTTTGATAAACGAATATTTTCTTTCCTCCGTTTTCCAAAATAATTCCGTGCATACACCATCGCTTTCAAAAAAGTTTCCGTTTACATTAAGCTGCATAAATATGCTGTCAAGAGCTGTCATACCTAGGCTAAGCCTATGGGCCGCATTGTAGGAAGAAGGAAAGCCCATTATTATATACAGGCTATGGGAAAGCCTTACAAGCCAACCAGAAGCCTCACGCCATTCCTCCGGAACAACCACCACCTCATTTTCAAAGTTCTCCCACCAGACAGCAGAGTTTTTTTCTTTTTTTTTAGAAAGAATCGTTTTCAGAGGCGAGATCCGTTTGTGTGTAAATGAAAGGCGCAAACGAAGGGGAAAGTGTCTGTTTTTGAGAGAGTTTGTGTAAACGGGGTGGAACAAATAGTTTGTGCTTCTGCCTAGAATCTGGATGGGTAGGGAGAAAAAAAGTAACGAGTAGTGTAGTGAGTTACTGTTTAAAAGGAGTAACGAGTAACAAATTAAAGCAGTAACTAAAGTGAAGTAACAAGTTACTTTTTTTGAGTAACTTCCCCAACACTGACAGGCGTATAGTTTTAATGTCACATTTAATCGTTAACTACGATGGCCTGATTAAATTTATGTACTGGACACAACAATCTATAGGGAATACACTTGTTACTCACCATCACTGTCGGACACCTCATCAATGTTGATTAGACTGTCATCCTCCACGATGTTGACAGGCTTAACAACGGTTTTGGTACCCAGTATCTTATCCAAATCCTCGTACCAAGGGAACCTTTCCCTCTCCTCCCCAGAACTTCCACTGCGATTGAGGCTATCCCTAGTTTTTATGTAGAAGTGCCTCAGTTTTTTAACTTTCGCCCGGCACTGCTCCACGGTACGGCTGAAACCATTCTCCTTCAGACAGTCACTAAATAGTTTAAAAACAGCTGCATTTTTGTGGGTATTTTCCAACATCGAGGAAATATTTTCTTCTGCCCAGATATAGATCAGGCATTGTACTTCCTCGCTACTCCAAGTGAGTCCTCTATTGCTGTTGGACATTTTTCTGCCGTCGGTATAATAGGGTCTAATGTAACGTTAGGCTACGTGAGTATGTCACCCGAGCTGTCACTTCAAAGACAGGCGCGAAGCGCGTGTGTTCACATTTTTACAATGTATCACTTTAGCATACATGACACTGACTGCCTAATGGAAAAAAACATTGCGTACATTGCGATGCACTTCAGCCTATGCTGCGAGAAAGACGTTGAATTAGCAGATTATTCAGCATGCACATAATTTGGCATAACTGATTTTGTAGCAGTTTTCACTGTCTGCTTCATCATTAGCCAGTCAAATTCCCTCTCTTTTTCAACTGACGGCACAGGCACGCTGTTTGTTTCACGATACCATAGCTTTTAACAACTGTGTCTATGCAGTCTTCACTATCCTACATTTTATCTGGAAGTAGGCAGAGCAAATGAAATAGGCTATCACACTGGTTAACCGGAATTTCAGTGGGAAAAGGATGGGTTTACAGTAAAAACAACCAGATATCCCATAGGTGTAGTCCGATTGCTTTCACACTGTAAATGAACCGTTCTAGAGATCAATTGGAAACGTGCCGAGACCACCTTGTCCAAGCGGTCCAGAACCGTTCCATTTGTTCCGGAACAGAGAACGTTTGTCGCTTTCACATATGCTCAATTGAACCGATCCATGGGGGGAATCCTTCCCTGTACCGTTCCAGCGAGCTAGGTGTGAAAGCACCCTAAGACACAGGAGCGCTGTGACCCAAGCGCCAAATCTGAAGTGGGCCAGCCACTCCCTGACATCCGAAGTCTCCTCGCAGTCATGGTGCGGGAGTCGAGCTCTCAAGTACTCCGCCGTTGTGAGGGTGCCAATGAACATTTCAGGGAGTTCCCCTGAAACCCTAAGGCGTGCAGATGGTCATGTGTGTGGACAGCTGGTGTGGTGAGTCAGCCAGTCGTCCAGGTGGTTTAAAACCCTCACGTCCTGTAGGCAGAGCGGTCTGACGGCCGCGTCGACACACTACATGAAGCAACGGCTGAACGGAAGGGCTGCATACTCGTACGCCCTGCCCCCAAAGGCAAAGCGGAGAAGGGTGTGTGCTTCTTCACGACGCTTATAGGGAGTAGGCGTCTTTTAGGTCTGTCAACACCATTACATCGCCTTAGCAAATGCTCTGGGCGACCGACCTTACTGAGCATGCGAAAGGAGAGGCACATCAGCTTCTTGTTCACCGCCCGTAGTTAGAGGATGGGGAAAGGACACAACCTCCTTGAGAGGCTACGCGAGAGGCTGCGAGAGTGGCTTCATAGGGCTGGAGACGTGACTGAGGCGACGTCCAGATGCCCAAGAGGAGCACTTACTTCCCCTGTCCAGCTGCGCGCATGGTCCAAACGGTCCATGGTCCTGGGGTCGGAGGCGCGTCTAAGGCGACTTCTGGGTACCCGAGCGGAGGACTCGATTCTTCCGCTGAGCAGCGCCCTGCTGAGGCATATGGCGGGGTCCTTGGCACACGCCATTGGTACTCTCTCCCTCCGAGAGGGGGCAGGGGCCTGCAAGCGGTAGCAGGGGTGGCTCTACAGGGTTGGCAGCGCGTCTGAGGTGACAGCCAGATACCCGCTGGTAGCGTCCGTGTCCACCACACAGCCGCGTGCTACGTGCAAGCCCAGTGGCCGGCCGCTGTGCGGACACGGCCTCCTTGGGAGCGCGTGGGGCTGTGGGGGGTGGGGGGGCTGGCTGTCCCTGAGTCAGCACCCATAGGGTAAGTGACGCTAGGGAGCCATGGGGGGGCGGGCGAAACACTCACTTCCCTAGCCCAGCAGCGCGAGGCTGCCACCCTGTCAGAGCTCGAGGCGAGGCCTGTGGCACACGACGTCAGAGCTTGTACGAGAGGGGTAGACTACAATTTAACGAAGCCCGTCTCAACTTGGAAGAGATGCCACAAGGCAAGTGGCAGAAATAAGTCATGTCCGTCAAGTCAGAAGGAGAGTGTGTGTGTGCGTGCATACGGTGTCAGACTGAAGGGGGGGGGGGGGCGAGGCCACACCACGTAGGCTGAAAACCGTACACAAGAGTTTAAGGCTAGCTCGGTATGTCTATGCCAAGCATAGCCGCTGCTTCTGGAGTATATCTCGGCTAGTTCGTCAAGATGGATAGTGTATCCGCTTCTTCATCAGATGCCTCCGCCTCCGGGACCGGAGCGGTAGGCTCAAGGGGAAGCTAGGAAAATCTTATGAGCTCATCAGACAAACTGCGTGGATTCAAGTCTAAACTTACTCTCTGGCGCTCTTTTGTGAATCAGGGAAGAGTTGGGATGTTTCCTTTGTACAGTGAACATTCGAATAGCAATGCACTTTCTGGCCTTATCTCTCAACATCTGAAAACCCTTGACGAGAGATTTGATCATTATTTTCCAGCCGAGAGCTTTGCTTGTTTTGACTGGGTCCGGGACCCTTGGAATTCGTGCGCTTTGGAGAGCGCAGCAGATCTGCCAATGCAGGCACAAGAACAACTGGCAGAGATGACTGAAGATCGTACACTAAGGATGAAATTTAAAGATATGACCTTGGATAAATTTTGGATATCTTTAGAAAACGAATATCCGATATTGTCAAGTAGCGCCGTTGACATACTGTTACCCTTTGCTACAACATATTTGTGTGAACTGAGCTTTTCGACATTAACTTGCATGAAGAACAGGTACAGAGAGCGCCTAAGAGCTGTGGACCAGGAGTAACGTGTGTGTCTTTCATCCATTCCCGCAAGAATAGCGCGGTTGTGTGCATCCTCCCAGGCCCAAGTCTTTCACTAAGTGTGTGTGTGTGTGTGTGTGTGTGTGTGTACATACGTGCATGAGTAGTTGTATGGTACATCCATTACACATTTGTTTGTCTTCAGAGACATGTATTCTATTGATAATTTACAGAACATTAAAAACTAAGTTTGGGGTGCCATGAGATTTTTCATATATGTAAAGGGTGCCGCAACTGAAAAAAGGTTGAGAAACACTGGTCTAAGGGACCCGAAGGAGAACTGGTAGGTGCTTAGTTAACTACATTTCCTGATAATCTTGCCCAACTGGTTATAATATATTTTTATACAGACAACTGAGGATAACAAAAGAGACAGAAATTGGCCGGGTTTCCTAGATTCGATCTTTCTTAAGGACTTAAGAAGGCTCCAAAGAAGGAATCGCTAAGAAGGAGCGTTAAGATACGGGTGTTTCCCAGATGCGTTCTTAACTGCCTTCTTAGGAGAATCTTAAGATCAAGCGAGAGGTTCTTGAGAAGCTCTTAACGGGAGCTGTTCAACACGGTGGTGCTGAAACAGAGTCAATCGATGCCTGGTAAATCGATTACCCACCCCTTTCTCAGCGCATAAGTCACTCACGGCGCCCCGTGGTCCCAACATACAGGTGCAATTAAGGTCAGGGGCGATATCCATGATGAGTACTGAGTTAGTGAATTAGTTTCACATTGTGTTGAGATAACCATATATATAATAAAATAAAAAAAAAAACAAAAAAAATTAATAAAAAGAAAACCATAAGTAGCGTGTTAGCATGCGGATGTCATTAAGTTCATTTTGATAACGTGTGTGTGTGCCATCATGTGTATCCAAGTAGAAATCAAGCCCATTAGTGCATATACCCCCGTAAATATTGGAAGAGCTAAGTGGGCACCGACAGGACTTTTTCTTCATTGGGAGTGAGGGTCGTCCTGCTCGGTGCTCGCAGGCCGCATGGGCTGGAGGGTGACATGTTCTCTATGGCCTGCCATGCACGGTTCTTCACCGTTATGCTTTCAATAAACGTTGGTTTCCTTTTCAACCATGTGTTGTGGATCATTCTGCATTGGAATGAGTGTAATTCAGGGTATATGCTGTGAAATGCCACAGGGATGTTGATGGGTTTTTTATGTGTTATGTATGTATAAACACATAAACGTGAAATTCAAAAAATCTTTTCAATTTCAAATTCAAAAAGCCTGTGTTTCTTGCGCCAGTGGTCCACTCTATGAGCGCATTTCAACATTGAACATTAGATATACATTTCCCTGACGCAGCTTGATCACTAAAGAATACATATAAGGGAAACGTGGTCCATGCACGGAAAAATTGTGATGGTATCACGTTTCAATAGAATCTATTTTCGTGACAGTATCACGAAAAGCCGTGAGACCAGGTTGACTAAAGCCTAGAAATCTACACGCCCCTAGTGGCAGGCTATGCTCAGTGAGCATTTGATCGCTAAGAAGGCTGTTAAGAGTGGGTCAGCTCGATCTTTCGACGTTTCCTTCTTAGTGAAAGATCTTCTTAAGCTAAGAGCGACTCTGGGAAACGCATTCTTCGGTCACAGCATTCTTAAGAGCGCTCCAAAGAAGATCTTAGCATTAAGAGCTTCTTAACTAATCTGGGAAACGCGGCCAATATTATTGCACATAGGCTATACACATGAAAGAGGTCAGAAGAGGAACCAATAAAATGTAGGATACAGTAGGTCTATGTAGCCTGTGAGACAGATGGACAATGACAAAAAGTTCTACGCTGTTCCATTTTTTAAATGTTTTCATAAGTTGGGCCTACTGTAAAACTTTTTAGGGTTTCTTGCATATATTCTAGTGCTACAGTATTTCAAGAAAAGGAGCAAGTAGTGGATTGTACTTTTAAACTGTGAAATTGGTGGATTTATAAAACCTTGCCATTTTGTGCGCATACACCTGCAAGAAAGTGTCCCTCATCTTTTTGAGATGTCCAGAAAATTGTCCCTCATTTGAGGTTGAGGGAGTTGGCAGCCCTAGTAAGGTTGTTTACAAGAATTTCTCAGTTTCTTTGTTCTTTTAATGTTTTTTTTTTTTTCAGTAATAATTTAATATTTCCTCATTTTAAAAAAGTAAAAAAGGGAAAATCACAATTACGTATAGCAACTTTTACTTCCTCACGCAATATGATCACAACAACAAACTAAAAATCACCGCAACTTTCATCGCATTTTTTGGGAAAAACTCCCGCAACATCAGGTATTTTAGGCCACAACAATCACAAAAAAAGGCCCGCGAAATCCTGGAGGGACTGCATCTTCTGGGCTTTCCTCTGTGCAAAGTTTTCGATCAAATCATCAAGATCCAGTGGATGCGCAAGGGCATTATCGATAGCAGGGCTGCCAACTTTTCAAAAAACCTTGGAGTGAGATTTATTTATTTTTATTTATTTTTTTTTGAGGGGGGGGGGTGTCTTCCATTGCGTACTTTCACATTTTTATTACGTTTCGATAAATGCATTTCAGTTTGTCAACAGAACAGAAGAAAAGATAATGAAACAGAAACAGAAAATGAACAGTGCTATATGACATATGTAAAGTCTGCATATGTCATATGCATATGCTGTTTGGTGTACATGACTGTGGCCTTCTTGCCGGCCTTAATCATTTTGGGTGAAGGCTCCCATTGGTAGCACGGCTCCAAGTCAGTTATCTTTGCCATTTAGAGTGCCATTTAGGGCCAAGTTGTTACTTGTCTTAGTTTTGTTAAGAGCCACCACAGAAAACACCCTCTCACAGAAAACACTTTAATTCACAAAGGCTACTCATCTCCCTACAGTGCTAGTCAGGATGATTCAATTGAGCTGATTTTCTCCCATTCAGTAAACGGGGAAGAGTTGTAAAAGCTGAGCTAGATATTATTACAAATATTTTAAAACTTCTATCAGGCTACCCAAATAAAATTCAAGATATTTCAAATTAATATTACATATATAGGAGCCATTTATCTATTTATTTAGTTCTTTATTAACCCTTGCATTTTTTATTTCCATTTTTTTGCAAGTATGTGCCCTCTACAGGTGAAAGACCATAAAAGAGGAAGGTGCCCAGGTGCAGGTGTGACTGACTGGGAGCACACAGCTTTTGACCTTGGCTCCGCGTTGTATTTTGTCCGTTTGTCTTAGTTTTTGCTCTGATGGCTAAAGGAGCCGCATGTACGCATTTTTTGTAATAAATAAGACTTAACTTGGAAATTTGTTCAAACTCCCTTGAATTATCTTTTCTTTCAAACACAAGCGTCAAAGATCCCCCGGTCAACACAAACAACGACAAACTAAAGGAAATAACAAACTTAGGATAAATTGTCGTTACAACATATGACACACATCAGGCTTACAAACTAGCCATTGAATAAACCTAATGATAAACCTAATAACACATTATTTCTTAACCAAATAGTAGTCTGTTAAAACTCCTGCTACTCTAACTTATAGCCTACATCAGTGGTCCCCAACCCCCGGTACCGGTCCGTGGATCAATCAATACCGGGCCGCACAAGAATTAATTATTTATTTCTGTTTTATTTATTATCTGAATCGAGCGGTCTTATTTTGAAACGTCTTTTATTGTGAAATGACCGTATTCTCCTCTCTGTTACATCTCCTCATTTGAGCGCCAAATTTCCTCATTTCCTCCTCATTTAACCCAGCAAAATGAGTAAACAGGTGTCTTTGGAAAGTTTCTTTGTGAAAGGGAAAAGGCACAATGAAGAGAGAGAAGAGCAGCCTACGACTTCCAAGAAAAAGAAAGGTTTTAGCAGCCAGTACCAAGAGTCCTACTTGAAGTAGGGATTTATCGTGACAGGTGATTCCCACACACCAAGCCCGCTCTGCATAATATGCGGTGACCGGCTCTCAAATGAGGCAATGAAGCCTTCAAAACTGCATGTAAACGCCACCATAGCAACCAGTATCAGCGCGTTAGGGCCGTGGTCGGTAACACAGAGGTGAGGGAGAAGGGAAAGGAGAGGGGAATGGAGAGTTTCTGAGTGTCGGGCACGCAAACATACAGGAGATTCATTCACGGGCGACCAGAGAGTTTGATGTTATAATATCGTTATATTGTTGGAGCAAGCCCCCCCCCCCGGTCCGCGGTAAAATTGTCAAGCGTTGACTGGTCCGCAGTTAGAAAAAGGTTGGGGACCACTGGCCTACATAACATAGTTGAGAGTGTACAACGTAAATTTAAGTTCTTAGCGATATTCCTGCAGGTCACCATGCTTTTGACAATTTGCGACTTTGCTACTTGTCTTGAAAACTCAGTATTAATTGCACCGTTCTTTTACAATACAATACAAACCGTTCTTTAATAGGCTACGTCTTGTTCAGAAGTCTTTAACATTTAACATTAGAGCAACAAGCTACCAAAGTACTATTAGTGTATGACCTGTGATGAGCTCAGCTCAGCTAGAGCTCTCGGCATTATCAGAACACATAGGCTAAAATCAATTAAGAAACCGTATTTTAGGTTTGGAAGTACATGTATGATTACACAGCACACTGGCCTGTGTACATGCCTGTTTGAGAGATCTTCAACATGCTTGCACCTGAGAATTTTAATAGGCACGGACTCATCCATCTTGTCAAAATCGCGCATCTAATCCCGCCTATGATATCAGCTTCAGCTCGCAAAAGCAGTGTAAGGTGCGCCACCTAAGTTAGGGGAGCACTCTGCAGGCTATAAGAAACTTCTGCCTATTGGGCCTTGTGGAATTGATCGATCGCAGGTAGTGTTTGAGCTGATGCAAAGATTAGCATGTGACATCAGAAGTATGGCGTGTGAGCGTGTGAAGACAGTCAAAAGAGTGTGTCTCACGCTCAATGCGTGTGCGTTGGCAACCCTGCGATAGTAACGTAAACGTTATGGCGAGTCCCGAAAAATGACTCTCCCATTGAGCTTTTACTTGGTTTCAACTGGGAAAATGTACGCTCTGCAAAGACCACGGTCATTGTCAGGAAAAGCACAAGAAAAGTGCAAACTTATCCGAAACTCACAAGTGTAGTGTGTGGTTTATTTTAGCATGTAGCCTAGGCTACCTGTAATTTGCATGTTCAGTTCACTACCATATCCCACAATTCCCAGTCACAATGTAAAATAAAATACAGAAAAATGCATTGTTGTTGTTTATTTGAGGATCACTGTTATATGTTTTCAATATTACTTCAAACATCTTAGTGTATATAATTTGTACAGCCTATATAGCCTAGAGACTTATAGAATGCTTAAATGTCACACCATGGTGTCTATGTAATTCTGATGAAAATATATGGAGTTTGCCCATTCACTTTTAATAACTCACCTGGCGATTTTCCTTGATAGCTCAAGCTACATCATGTGTACTTATTTAGTCGGATGGGATTCTTGAAGAGGGACACCATTGAGCAGAAACGTAGATTATTACAGTGAAAGTGCCCGGTCTTCCGACATGTTATCGATAATAGGGCCCGGTCGTGACTTACTCTTAACTTGCTAGTGCGGGCCCCAATCCGCCCCGGGCCCGTAAGCAACTGCCCTCCCTGCTTACCGGTAGTTATGCCCCTGCACCAAGGAGTTTTGAAAATCGCACTTTCTACAGATTGGAAGGAAGCTTGCCATAAGGCAAGTAATTTGTAGTTTTACTTGAACTACCGATCGCTACCCGATTGGGCAAACTTGTTAAATGCCGTTATAGCCAGGGCCAGAAAAGGTTCTAAAGTATGTACTAGATGCTAGGCATGGGCAAACTAAGGCCCAGGGGTCATATACGGGCTGTTTGGGTTTTTAATCCAATCCTGCCAACCCTTCAAAATTTATTTTAATTGTGTTTGATTTATCTATTAAATAACATCATCACACCTTTATTTAGTATTTCCTTGCAATGTCTGCAAACTGCTATTAATAAATGCATGATTTACAACATATTAAAGGCCAAATCTGAAGAAACAAAATGGCCTTTACATGTGATTTATAGGCTATTAATTCACTCAAACACTACATCTTTCTGCTCCTGGCACGGCCCCTTTATTACATTTTATAACCCACTGTGGTCCTCGAGTCAAAATGTTTGCCCAACCCTGTACTATACATTGAGTAATGCTGCAGTTACTCCCAAAATGCTAATCGCGATTCACATCTGGGAGCACTTTCCCAAATTTCGCTGAAATCGTCGGTCAAGTTTTATTCAATTTCCTATGTCAAAAAATCAATTTTAACCTTCAGTCTGTTTCCTTCTTGTGTTTCTGTACACTGAGCAGGCTTTCTTGTCACAGCTGCTGTGGTGTCCCAGATGTCTTCATGTCTGAGAAAAGCGTTTTTTTTTTTTCAACGACATCCTTAAAGTTCTCTGCAAACAAAATGGCGACAATTGAACATGTGAAGAACTACTGATAGTACTATAACTACAAATAAATTCTAATATATATGACTCCCACACTTATTCCTAAAACATTGGTTTATTAGGATACATATTTTCTAAAGTAAACATTGTCAGGATTGTTTTTGATCTACAACAATGACATTTTTTAACAAAACAGGCTATGCACTGGCTAAAGAGCGGCTAATCTAAACCCATTGAATCGTCCTGACCCCACCCTCCCCTAACACCACCATAACCCGCTACACAGTCATAGACAGATGGAATTATATTGACTATAATGAACTTACCTCCAAGAAAGAGTATTTTTGCAGCCAAGCTCTTGGCTTCTCCGTGTCTGCTGCGACTTGGCAAACAGACTTCTATGTAGCCATCTTCGCTATGGAGTAGCTGTTGAGTGGTGATTTGATATTCCTCCCTCCTGTGCTCGCATCTTATTATTTCAGTCCTCTCCACTCTAACAAACTTGGATTCCGGAAAATAAAAAAGTCCAAATTTGGGAAATGCCATAATTTCCTTATCTCCTATTGTACACTACAGCTATGCCAATGTCACCCAAATCCATCCAACACATATCATAAACCGTTGAGTAGTTTTTCTATGAGCACCGGAAGATACGTATTTGAATACTGCAAAGCTCAACTCTGATTGGTTGAACTGCATTATCCTCCGTTAGCGATGTCTGAGGAAGAACCTATATCAGAGACTGACAGAAGCCAGGTTGATGAAGCTCATGAAGGGACGAAGTATGGGAAAGATCTTTGCCTGTATTACATTTAAGGAGGGTATTTTTGCCATTCTTTTTTAGTAAACGTACATGATATTGTGAATATGCAGGAACGTTGTATTAACTGTATGACCTAGTTGTATGTTATCTGCAAAATCTCTTTGAAATAATTACCTTGACAAGATCAAATTACCATAACATCTTAGCCTAACATAACTTCTATCTGTGGTTGAATATTACCAAAAATGTCTAGGCATAGTGTACAAATATTTGCCATAATGGCACAAACCTATCTGGAGCATTAATGGCTATGGGCTAGCTAACAAAATTGTGCAAATATGGTTGCAGTTTTGCATTGCAATGTGAAGGTCCTAATACTTTTTTTTTCTTGCTGTTATATGACAAGCAGCATTTGGTCAATTGTAAGTGACCAAAATGAAGAGATACAAATCCTATCTGCAGGCACATGAAAACAACATTCCAAGAACCACAGAACACAGACGATTGGCACTTGGTAAAGACAAAGAGGTAATACTGAATTCACCTGTTTTTTGTTCTTGTTTGGTGACACTCACCACAGATTGTCAATTTGCCAGATGCCTCTTGATTCTGTATTTCTTGTCATCAAGCACCATCTAACACATACTGAAATGTCCTTGCTCAAATGTCTGCATAACTGTGACAGACTTTATAAAGACTTTGTTTCTACCGGCGAGTCAGATATCCCAAGAACAAGTGCATACCGGAAAAGGAAAACACGGGTACAATAAACATTCTCTTTTACTCAGTTATAATAACTGTTGTATAGGTTGTACTGTGGTTGTTGTGGTCATGTGTCTATACTAATCTCAATTATTGAGCTTAATACAGTCAGTGTCAAACTACAGTCTAAAAATAAATCAGGACAATACTGTTGCCAAGTAAACACACTAATGTGTGTACTTAGTATATATTGACCTGATGTCAATATATACATCCCTTAGCATGTCAATTGTTTTCTGAGAATATACTTAAAAAAACTTGACATATTTCCATATTTTGCATGGTCCCTGCCCTCTCAAATGATGACACCAGTATACAAAACATCCACTGCCCAATACCTGCTAAAAATCCCAGAAGACAAATACAAGAAGTGGCTTCTTGGGTATGCAATATTCATTATTTATGTCAGTTTGTGTCTGTCATATGTCAGAACTCTGAATAATTACTAAGAATAAATGTAGTCTGTTGCAGATAAACCAAACAGTGATTTCAGGCCACTTGTTCAGCAGACAGGGTCACTTGCAACTGATGTGGAAAGTAACAATGAAGTAATGAGAACCCAGTTACAGGTATTAGTTTTGAACATGTATTCTTTCATGTGAAAGTTGTTTGAAACACTTAAAGGTATAATGTAACAAATTTTTGACCATCAGAAATTGTTCTTTGAGGTTCAATAATAGTGTATGCAAATTTGTGTGTCTGAAAAGTGACCCAGGAGCAACCTAATAACAACAAGGTAAATGTGGTTTTGTATTCTATAAGCCTTTTAAGAATTATATTCCATACTGGTAGGTTTACAAAGATCAAGAGGACACCAGAGGACACCAGCAGCATACTGCTGATTTGAACCAAGCACCTGATGAACCTCAACCACCACAAAGTTCAAACTGTAATGCAATACAGGTACATTCATTAATGATAGTGTGGCATTAAGGGATATGGACTTTACACTCTATCTTTAGTCATGTTCACAGATATCTAACTTAATGTAAAATAACTGTAATTATAATGATTTTTACTCAGGATGTATAATTTGATCATAGAACACTATTTAGTTCCACGTGGTTACAAATTTAGTAAAGCTGGATATAAAATGCTGACTTAGTACTTAGTAATTACTAATTTGTTCTTTTCTAGGACTCAGAAGGGGATGAGCTTCTCTACCCAGGGGCACCTCTCTCAAAAGGACAAAGTCTGCTTCTTTTGATGGCATACATTTTGAGACACAACCTGACCGGGATGGCTCTTGAACATCTTCTAAAAATGTTTAATGAACATTTCCCAGGATCAATGCCTGCAACTTCTTACTTATTCCATAAGGCCTATGGACAGTATGCAGCACATTTTTACTGTTCTGGATGCACAAGCTACATAGGTAATGGTACTGATCAGACACAGTGTACAGTGTGTCACATGCAATTTGATGCAGACACTAATCTGAGAAATGGGTCATATTTTCTTGTTTTGAATTTATCCGCCCAAATTAAGGATATTCTTTAAAATCCCCACACATCTTTAGTAAGGAATGTATCACCCAGTGGTGTTCTAAATGATATACATTCAGGAACGCAGTATGAGAAGCTAATCAGGAATGGTGAAACTAGTGAAGATGACATAAGTCTATTGTGGAACTGTGATGGTATCCCTGTTTTCAAGAGCTCTAAGTGTCAGCTATGGCCCATTCAGTGTCAGATTATTGAACTGAATCCAAAAGATCGGAAAAATAATGTTTGCATACCATGTATTTGGTGTGGTGAGGAGAAACCCACATGACAACTCTATTGACTCCATTTGTTGATCAACTACAAGAATTGGAAGAAAATGGAATAAAATGGATAGACACACAGAACCAACAACATTCATCTAAAGTACATGCCCTGATCTGTAGTTCAGATTCAGTGGCTCGTGCTAAAATTCGTAACACAAAACAGTTCAACGGAGTATATGGCTGTGACTTCTGCTATCATAAAGGTGGTCCATACTCACATAAAAGTCCTGAACCTCCTCTCAGAACAGAATCTGCACATTTTGACCATGCAATGGCTGCAACTCCTCAGCAACCTGTAATGGGAGTGAAAGGTCCCTCTCCTCTAATGAAGCTTTCAAAATTTCAGATGGTGAATGGATTTGTGCCAGAATACCAGCACAGTGTTTGTCTTGGAGTAACACGGCAGCTAACAACATTATGGTTAGATTAAAAAAATAATGCAAAGCCATGGTACATCGGCACCAAATCTGAAATGATTGATAAGCAATTACTCGCCATCAAGCCACCAGTAGAGTTAACTAGAGTACCACGTTCAGTAAAGGAACGGAAATATTGGAAAGCCTCAGAATGGAGATCTTTTCTTTTGTTCTGTGCTTTACCTGTGCTTTCTGGAATTCTGTCAAGGAAGTATTTGAACCATCTTTTCCTCCATGTTTTTGGTGTTTATACTCTGCTTCAGGAAAACATCAAAGTATTTGATATTGATAATGCAGAGAAATCTTTGAAAAAATTTGTTATGGAGTTTGAGAAGTTGACAAGAAAACATGACTTTCAATGTGCATTTGATGACACATATTTCAGCAAGTGTCAGAAATTGGGGTCCGCTGTGGGCCACATCTGCCTTTTCATTTGAAAGTTTTAATGGCACCCTACTGAAATTCTTTAATGGAACGACTTTTGTCCAAGATCAGATTGTCAAGAGATTCCTCAAATGGAGAGACCTTTCGAACAAAGCAAACAAACACATGAACAATGCCAAAGCTACTGTGAAGGCACTATTCTATGATGTGCAAAACAATAAGCAAGAGACAGCTAAATCATCATGCCTATCAGGTAACGTCAGGGTATTTGGGAATTCTACTCCAGTGAATGTTCCCATACGGCACATGCTTGCTTTTGAGGAACTTTTTGGTGTCAGGGTCCAGCAGTACTTATATTATGGTTGTTTTCTTGTTTACCATGTGCTTTATCATTCAGAAACTTATACAAGGCTTCAGAAAAGAAACAACTCAGTTATAGAATTAGCTGATGGCACATTTTGCTAAATTCTGAGAATTGTGACATTTTACACTGCAGGTTGTAATACACAACAGAGTTATGTTGTGGTCAAGGAACTGTGCCGGTCTAAAAGTGAAATGGATGCAGACCTTAAGATTTCTTCTAGGTTTCTAAATGAAGTGACAGAGTCAAATATTATTTATGCAGTGCATCCGCAATCTTTGAAAAGGAAATGCATCATGATTAATGTCAAACAGAAGATGTATGTAATTGCCCCGCCAAACAATATTGAAAGAGATTAATTGCAACCTCATTATTAAATGTAATGCAATAGAGGGATTATTAAAATGTAATTTGGCCATATTCATAACTGAATGAATTAATCTGTGTCATTTTGAAAATCTTTTCAAAGTACCATTGTAATGGCACAGCAGTATGTTGAATAAATACAAATTGAAAACTAGCCTGAAATGTGGAGTTTTTGCTGTGTAAAGCATATAGGAAAGTAGGCGATTAGATTCAATTAGTTTGACTTTGTGGCATTAGTATACTGTAGATGTGTTGAATAAATGTGTTACTTAAAGTAAATACAGTAAAATAATGAAGTAGGCTATAGCCTACACTAAAAAAGTTGGCCAATAATATATTTAAAAGAGGACACTTAAAAGTATACTTTAGAAAAGAGAAAATTAAGCATACCTTCAAGTAAGTATTGAATAGTTCAATAAAAAATGCTAAAATGTTATTGAAAGCATGCTTACATTTTAGCATATTTATAAAATTCAGAAAAAAGTATGTTTTAATTACACTATACTGACAGTGTACTTTCTCATACCATACTTAAGTACAGTACTTAAAAAATATAAATGTATTAGAAATATATTATTTTGATTTCTAATATCTTTTTAGTATATTTAAGAGCACTTCTTTTCGACCTGGGATGTACACCCCTATGACTCATTCTTGACAAAATGAGGAAGAGTTGTGTGTCTGTGCATATTTGAATAATTTTGGGCTGTAAATGGGTTCGGGCTTTAAAAAGCTGTCAAGTCAGTTGGATTCAGGCCGAATTTTACCGGGCTCGGGCCATGTCGGGACCACTGACATCTGGGTTCACGTGTGAGGTAGCCTAACACCCAAGAAGAAGGATGTCGTGGGCTAGCTAGGTTGAGGAGACCTCTCATCAGATGCCACTGAAATCTGGGGTAGTAAGTTAAGGTAGCCTAAAACCTAAATCTTAGGCTACTATAACCAACAACTTCAGAACATGACTAGTAGACTTCTTAATTGAACTTGAACAACAGATTTTTGGGGGATTGTGGGTAGAAAATACACATATGGAACATAATGGAAGTGCAACATTTAATGCACTGTTGATCTGCCTGTTGCTAACCTCAGACAGGCAAACTACACAGGCTGCAATTAAATTTTCACGTTTTGTTCTTTTTGCCATTAATTTCACCATTCGTCCTATTCAAATGATCTATGAATTAGCTAAACATAACATAATTTTAGTTGAAATTAAAGTATAAAGGCCCAAGTCTTAAATCTTGGATTCAATTGGATTTATTTGTATTCTTTTTTTGAAAGTAACTTTTACTCAAAGTACATTTTTAATGAAGTACTTATATATTCTGAATTATATATTTTAAAGAAACAGGCCACCATACTTCAATATTGAAATATATTCTTCCCCTTACTTAGACGAGTTGATACATACCTGTGAGAAAGCCTAGAACGAGAGTCAGGTTTGATGATGTCATCACAAGTGGACTGCCTCTTGTCTATGAACTTTCCCTCGCATTGCGTGTTTTCTCTCCGTGTATATCGCCAAAATTAATGTTCAGATGTACCGTTCCTGTTCAGTGCGTGAATAAGCAATGTAAGTGTTTTGTTGTTATTCCCATTGAATGTAAAATGTGCAAGTACTCAAAGGTTATAATGTTATATGTACATTTATCCGTGTAGAAGTAGCCCATGTATACAAGCTAGCAGGTGGGCTAAGACAGCTATTACCCTAAATGAGTTCTTTACTTGTATAGAAGCTCAAACCTCATCGGCACCTGCTACCATGTCTTCATCACCAACTGCACCCTCTCAATCTCCACAAGCACCTCCATGGTCCATACCAGCACCCGTCGTGCCAACAGTGTACCCAGGAGTCAGCACCTCAACTGTGAGAGCACCACCTCCACCTACGTATGGAACAACGTCAAAGGCCATGCCTCTATCTAGAACACTACCACTGGTCAGTAGCTTAGGCTCCTCACCTACTCAGCCTTATCCCCCTCCAATGCCTGTGGTGCAGAATGCACCATTTGCAAATGGCCCATTATGGAGCTCTGCATCTGCCATAACAGACACTGGCCAAACAATCCCAAGTGCATTAAGCCTCTATAACCAGCCAGTTCCACCTGCAGGGATTGAGCTACTAATAGCCTCCTCCTATGGAATACCAAAGCCATCACTGCAATGCTTCGAAAGTGGTAGAGAAAGTGATTTTGCCCTGCTCAAGATGGGCCTCGACAACCTGCTCAACCAGCATAGCCACCTGGGTGAACAGTACAAGTACCAAGTACTCCTGGGACGACTAAAGCTTCCAAGTGCACTACAACTTGCCAAAGCCTTCATGCATGACCCCCAGCCCTATACCACAGCTTTGCAGGCTCTTCAAGAGAAGTATGGACAACCACGCCAATTAGTACAGAGTGAAGTGGCCGCCATTCTAAACACTCCACCACTGAAGTTTGGCGATGCAGAAGCGTTCTATGCATTTGCCTTCTCTGTGCACTCACTCGTGGGTATGCTCCGCACACTAGAAGGACAGAATGGCTATGAACTGCAATGCGGATCCCATGTAGACAGATGCTTAGTAAAATGCCACCTAGCTACAGAGACGGATTTGTCGAATACTGTCTACGTCATAACATCCTGCAGAGTGGGTCTGACCGAACCTACAACCTGCCAGATCTATCAGCCTGGCTCCAGATGAAATCTCAGGCAAAGCGTAGCAGCAGCAGAGCAGCTGCACTTTACCAAAATGAGGCAAAATGTCCTTCTAAAAAGGAGCATCACCCCTCTACAAAGAAGAAGTCCAACTCGCTGGTGTATAACACAGGTGAACACACCCACAAATCCCCTAATTCTAAGCAACGTAACAAACCTAAGCCATTCTGCCCTTACTGCAGTAGCAAAGAGCACTTTCTGAATTCATGCACTGACTTTAAGAGCTTAAGCTCAGAGCAGAGCTGGAGATGTGGTCGAACCCATTCTCCTGATGTTTGTACACTAAAACGACCATGCAAAACATGCAAGGAGGTGCACTTGACAATCCTGCATGATGTTGTGCAACAGAACCAAGGGTCTGTACTTATGATCAATGCCCCCACAACAAAAATCTACTTAGACAGGCCGAACCGCTCACCAAAGGTGATGCTCAAGGTGGTGAAAGTACGCTTACATCATGGAGACAGATCCCTCGACACATATGCTGTCTTAGACGATGGCTCTGAGCGAAGCATTATCCTACCCCAAGCAGTTAAACACTTGAAAATAAGAATGGACCCAGAGAAGCTTACCTTACGGACTGTGAGGCAGGATGTTGTGCAGCTTCAAGGTGCAGCTGTCACCTTTGAAGTGTCATCCACGCACCAGCCGAGAAAGAGGCACCGTATGTGTAAAACCTTCACTTCTGACAACCTAGCCCTGGCTGAACACACCTATCCCATCACTTCCCTACAAAGGCAGTACGAACATCTCCGACACCTGCCTGTGCCACACATTAATCGTGCCCAGCCACTGCTCCTGATAGGCTCTGACATGCCTCACCTTGTGGTTCCACTGCAGCCAGTACGCACTGGCCCCCCGGGAAGTCCTGTCGCAGTGCTTGCCCACTTCGGTTGGACTCTACAAGGCCCCACTAGTATGGTAGAAATATTCCCTGCAGAACAGCAGTGTCTGCACATATCCACATCCGAGAACACTGAGCTGCTCCAACATGTTGAGCGCTTATGGCAGGTTGATACTCTCCCCTACATCAATGAGAAGACTGCTACGAGGTCAAAACAGGACCAACAGGCCTTGGATCTTCTCGAAGCAGCCACCTGCCGAACTGATATTCAGGGCGTCAGACGCTATGCTACACCTCTGCTCCTGCGACTTGGTGCCCCACCTCTTCACACAGGTAAAGAGGCTGTTCTCCCCAGTCTGCGCAGCACTGAGAGGAGACTAGCAAAGGATGCTCAACGCGCAGAAAGGTACTGCAGGGAGATAAATAAACTGAAAGAGGCTGGCTATGTAGCTAAAGTAAATCCAGACGAAGCAGAGCAATCAGCTCAGTCATGGTTCCTGCCTCACCACATGGTGACGCATAACAGTAAAAATAGAATAGTGTTCAACTGTTCATTCACCTATGCTGGACAGTCACTTAATGACCACCTCCTACCAGGACCAACCCTTGGGCCATCACTCCTGGGCGTCCTACTCAGATTTCGCCAGCATGCCGTAGCCATTAGTGGTGATGTGAAAAGCATGTTTCATCAGATCCGACTCCTGCCTGCTGACAGACCTATCCTTCGCTTCTTATGGAGAGATATGCATAGAAATGAAGAACCCACCATATATGAGTGGCAGGTCCTACCGTTTGGGACAACGTGCAGCCCATGCTGTGCAATATATGCCCTGCAGAGGCATGTACGAGATAATGGACAAGCCAACCCCCACTTGATCAATTCCGTAGAGCAGTCATTCTACGTTGACAACTGCCTACAAAGCACCCACGCTGTCGATGAAGCCAGACGTCTGATAGACGGTTTGCGTGAGCTCTTGCTAACTGGGGGCTTTGAAATTAGACAGTGGGCCTCAAATGCACCAGAGGTCATCGATCACTTACCACCTGAAGCATGTTCCACCAGTAGTGAACTATGGCTGTCACAACTTAGTCCTGACCTCCAAGAGCTGACCTTAGGACTACGGTGGAATTGCCTTCAAGACTCTCTGGGCTACAGACCTCGCAAGGTAGAGACCTATGAGCCAACTCTGCGTAACGTCTACCGAATTCTCGCCTGTCAATTTGACCCCTTAGGCTACCTGATACCGTTTACCACCAGAGCTAAAGTGCTCGTCCAGGACCTCTGGAAGGAGCACATAGGATGGGACGATAAAATCCATCCACCTAAGCTCCTAGAGAGGTGGCACCTATGGGAGAGAGAGCTGCCAGACGTGGAAAGAGTAGACTTCTCCAGATGCTACGTGCCAGACAGTTTCACTCATAGTCAAGTGACACTTGACCTACATGTGTTTTGCGACGCATCAGAGCGCGCCTACGGCTCTGTGGCTTATCTCAGAATACAGGACAGCAACATGGAGGTACATGTCTCATTCGTGCTTGCCAGATCCAGAGTAGCCCCCAGGAAGAGGTTATCAATGCCCAGACTGGAATTAAGTGCTGCATTAACAGGGGCACAACTAGTCAGTACACTCCAATCAGAACTAACTCTACCTATACGAAACATGGTTCTTTGGTCAGATTCTACAACAGTTCTGCAATGGATCAAGTCTGAATCATGCCGCTACAAAGTGTTTGTCGGAACGAGAGTAGCAGAGATCCAGAGGTTGACCAATGTGCAAAGCTGGAGATATGTTGATACAAGCAACAACCCGGCTGATGACCTAACTCGGGGCATCTCAGTTAGAGAGATGACACCCTCACATCGTTGGCATCGAGGCCCAGAGTTCCTGTATAACTCTGAAAGGGAATGGCCATCATTTCCCTCCGTTCAGCTTGAGCCCAATGACTCAGAACTTAGAAGGGCTGTATTCTGTGGACAGATTATTGTTGTTATACCTGACTTGCCTGATATCGGCAAGTTTACAAGTTGGAGAGACCTTGTGAAAGAAACCGCTAGGATCCTGCATGGGGCGGCTCCTCAGCCTTCCGATTCAACCGGGGCAGATGACTTCAGAAAGGCGGAAAATCACCTGCTGAAACGAATGCAGCAAGAGTCTTTCCCGAGAGAAATAAAGGCCCTCAAGTCTAACAGTACTCTTCCTCCAGACAGCCGTTTATCATCTCTGGCGCCTGAGTATGACAGTCTCACTGGCCTAGTGAGAGTTGGAGGCAGACTTCGCAGGGCACCACAGCTAGACTTAGACACCATACATCCAGTGGTCTTAGACCCACACCACGCAATCACTAAGCTCCTCATCAAAGAGTTTGACTCCTCTCTCTTACACCCTGGTCCAGAGCGTGTGTTGGCAGAGATGCGGCGGCGCTACTGGATACTACGTGGGAGAGAAGCGATCCGAAAGCACCAGTATCACTGTTTTGAGTGTCAAAGATGGCGGGCTACACCCAGCGCTCCACAGATGGCCGACCTACCATCAGCTCGCCTGCGTCTCTTCAAGCCACCCTTTTATTCAACCGGAATAGACTGCTTTGGCCCATTTAATGTGAAGATCGGTCGACGAGGTGAGAAGAGATGGGGTGTAGTCTTCAAATGCCTAACCACATGTAGCGTACACATTGACCTCATTGAAAACTTAGATACCGATGCCTTCTTGATGTCTTTAAGACGTTTTATTGCTAGAAGAGGCAAACCATTTGAGATACTGTGTGATAATGGTACTAATTTCACTGGAGGCTCTCATGAACTCAAACAAGCCTTTGAAGCAATGGAGCCCCAGCTGAAGGACAGTTTGGCTGCACAGCAGATAACTTTCCAGTTCAATCCTCCCAGTGCTCCGCACTTCGGTGGGGCATGGGAGAGAGAGGTGAAATCCATTAAGACTGCTCTCAGAGTCATTCTGAAGGACCAAATTGTGTCCGAAACTGTACTACGCACAGTGTTAATAGAAATAGAGGGCATATTAAACGCAAAACCTCTAGGTTACCTCTCTTCAGATTTAGCAGACCCAGAGCCTGTAACTCCCAACCTCCTGTTGATGGGCCGTCGAGACTCTTCTCTTCCCCAAGCTGTGTACGACTCCACAGACCTCCTCCGCAAGCGTAGGTGGAGACATTGCCAGATACTGGCTGATCAATTCTGGACCAGCTTTACTCGTCACTACCTGCCAAATCTTCAGGAGCGGAAGAAATGGAGAGTGGATGGCACACCTATACAAGTTGATCAGGTTGTCCTGATTATTGACCCACAACTACCCAGAGCGCTATGGCCAGTTGGGAAGGTGACACAAGTGCATCCTGGAGATGATAGACGAGTAAGGACCGCTTCAGTCCTGGTGAAGGGACGGACCTATACCCGACCTGTCATCCGTTTAGTGCCACTTCCCCAGCTGAGTGACGAGGAGCCTGAGAGTGAACTAACCTGAAGATCAGAAGCTTTCTCCAAGGTTAGAATGTCTGTATGTCCAGACATTCGGGGCGGCTGTGTGAGAAAGCCTAGAACGAGAGTCAGGTTTGATGATGTCATCACAAGTGGACTGCCTCTTGTCTATGAACTTTCCCTCGCATTGCGTGTTTTCTCTCCGTGTATATCGCCAAAATTAATGTTCAGATGTACCGTTCCTGTTCAGTGCGTGAATAAGCAATGTAAGTGTTTTGTTGTTATTCCCATTGAATGTAAAATGTGCAAGTACTCAAAGGTTATAATGTTATATGTACATTTATCCGTGTAGAAGTAGCCCATGTATACAAGCTAGCAGGTGGGCTAAGACAGCTATTACCCTAAATGAGTTCTTTACTTGTATAGATATTTTTTGTACCTTTTTAGTTACATAGCCTAAATGTTGAACTGTGTCACAGTGATGTGCACTAGAGCTCCGAAAATGTGTTATATTCACGTATTCACGTTTCAATTCATGTGAATTTACTTGTAGTTAGGCCATTCACTATATGTTGGTGCCACCTAGTGGTCATGTAGTGTAATTATTGCCTGTGACAGATTCGCAAACAGCAGAGTGATTTCTGTTTATTCTTTATTATTTTCCAGAGACCACATACACACACATACACAAATGAACGCATATACATATTGAACATATATTTCAACATTTGTAAGAGAACTGGAAGGATTAAAGGAAGATCTGCTAACTCTGTGTCCAGCGAGTTCTCTGACCGGAACCGTAGTCCATATCTTTCCATTCAGTCAGAACCTAATTTCCTGGAGCCTCCCCTGACTCCATCACAATACCTGTCTCTGTGCCTGCACTCAATCGCTTTGGCATGTAGCGCTATTTAGCATTTAGCTTAACCTAGTTCTTTCAGTTCATCTAGTTCATTGGAGTCAGAAATAACCAAATGCATTCACGTCTTTCCTATTTACCTGTGGATACTCAAATAGTTACCTATGATGGTTGTGGTGACACAAAATAAAACATAGCGGTTTTTTTAACAGAAAAAAGAACTATGTAAGGCGGAAACACACTTGGGAGCATCCTCACTCCTGAAAAATCCTCTCCACATAGAATGTTTCGGTGCCGACAGCAATAGGGCCCCTAAGTCAGGGGTCTTCAACCTTTTTCAGCTCAAGGACCCCTTGGCTGTGAGAGAGACTGAGCACGGACCCCCACACCTATGGAGTAAGATTGCTGTCAAAATTTTTGTGTCCATATATTTGATACACGTGCGTATTTAGTTGTGCGTAAAATAAACATTTGTGAGTTCTCAAATGAGTTCAGTCATGGATAAAAAATACGAATTCAAAAATTACAAGTACGAAACCAAAATTTCAATACGCCTCTCAATATTATGGATACGACTTCGCACACGTTACTCAACTGTCAAAATACGTCATCGCCCCATTCACAGGCATTACTTGTTGAGAAAAGAAACGTTTTGACAGCTATCTTACCCACCTGGCCCACCTCAAATCCTGCCGTCATTTGGACCGTCAGTTATGAGTGCCTACATGCACGCACGCACACGCACACATTCTAAACAGGCATTATTATTAACGGGGGTAACACCTTGTTTCTTTACATAGTTGCATAAATTCGCCCTATAACAGAATGAATGTCACAAGGGTTAACTAGCTGGATATATTCAGCTAAATTCAGGCAAAGCTTCATTAGCTCAAACTGATACAGACAGAAAGCCTCTTCCTCTTGTGTAAATATAACTTCGTCTTTCAGAAGGAAACATGAGATGATCGTTATCGTTTTATTGTGATGGAACGTTGGATGAATGAATTCGCGCAGAACGCCTTGAAGTGCAAAGACCGCAGACTCTCATAAAAAAACAACAAAGCAAAACATCACATAGAACAAATACCCCGCAAAGTTCAGGGTTCATCAGTCCCGACACTGAACAGACGAATCAAACGTAATTTATCTCCCGGAATGAAAAGAACGAGTTTGCTGAATCCGAAGCTATTTAACTTAAACGCACGGGGGGGAAGTGTTCTTTAATCGCGATGATCCAACTCTAATTAAAAAAAGATCACAAGGGTCACATTTTTTATTATAGTGGGACGAAGAATTAAAGATAACTGATCAGCTACCAGGTCCTAGTGAGAGCACTGAACCTGGTGAGTGGAACAGAGCTTCTCTGTTCTAGGATGGATGGAATTTGCGAGGCAATGTCACATCAGGCTCAGGCTGAAGTGGTGACCTGTATTTGTACATTTATGAATGCTAATGTGTTTTGGCATAGGTTAGCAAAATGTTACGCAGGGATAAAAAAATCACATGATTCATGGCCTACAATGTGTTATTTAAGAACGAATATGAAGCAATTTTCTTTTGAACATTATGTTAACTATGACAAATTTTATTTTTTGGAAGAGAAAAAAAATGCTTCAGACGAAATATTTTCGCGGACCCCCGGTTGAAGACCCCTGCCCTAAGTGTTTTTTCTAAGTTGGGGAACAACATATTTCAAGATTGAAGTACGGTGGCCTGTTTCTTTAATGGTCTAGTACCACCAGTGGTTAAAAGCCATATCTCAGCAACACTTTAACATATTGTAACTGTAATATCCTGCAAATGTTGATTGACACGTGGTGCGCCACCGTGTGGACAGTTGTTGAAATAAAGATGGCAGCGCCTTGAAACGCACAAGTCTTGAGCTCTGAGCAGTCTGTTTAGTTTAAGACATTTGCACTGTCACTAACAGAGAATATTACATGGTGTCAGATAGCCTAGTGTTATATATCAACCTGATGACGGAAAGATGGAACACACTGGTGTCCCCACGCCACGAATGGACTGGAATTCGTCTAACCTTCCCGACGCATGGAAGAAGTTTCGACAGCATGCCGAGTTCATGTTCACGGGACCGATATGTTCCAAAAAAGAGGAGGAGAAGTATAGCTATCTGCTGTTATGGATTGGTGAACAAGGCAGGGATATATACAGCACTTGGACACTCACTGAGGCTGAGAGTAAGGTTTTGAAGACCTACTGCGACAGATTTGAAGCCTATGTGAAACCTAAAGCTAACCCCATTTTTGCACGCTATAAATTTCACCAGAAAACGCAAGGGGAAAGTGAAGGTGTTGACCCGTTTATAACGGAGTTAAGGCTGCTAGCAAAGGACTGTGATTTCCATAACAGTGACGAAATGATTAGGGATAGAATTGTTTTCGGTACGAACTCAAAGAAAGTTCGTGAAAAGCTACTTTGTCACGGTCCGACATTAACGTTGGAGAACGCAATTGATGTTGCACGAACATTTGAGCTGTCTCAACAGCAGTTGAAGACAATGATTAGCCCCACAGTTAATGTTAGCTCTGCTAGTCAGTCGGCTCATGCAGTCAGCAGGAAACCGTTCAAGTCAGAACACACACGCTATGGACATAAAAGCAGGAATGATAACAAAAATGCTTCATGGAACAAAGAATGCGGTGCATGCGGAGGAGAACGCGGGCGACAAGAGGACTGCCCAGCAAAAGGACGTCTCTGTAATAAATGTAAAAAGCCAAACCACTTCGCTAAGATGTGCAGGACTCAAACACATCGGAAATTTAATGCTAAGAAAGTACATGCCATTTCAGAAAGCATAGAGCTGTCACAAGACGAACTGTTTATTGACACTATCTCAAAGCTGAATGAAAACACAGCTAGAGAACAGGCTTTTGCAGAGGTGGAATTAGGGAAAAAGAGACACAAATTAAAGTTCAAGATAGATACAGGTGCCCAGGCCAACATAATTCCAGCAGATAAATTCCACAAAATTTCAAAAAAGTCGTATTGAGTCCACCAGATTGTCACATCTCAGGATATGGTGGACAAAGACTCTCAGTAAAAGGTACAAAGAAGAAATAGTGCAGCTGGACTTTGATATTGTTCTTCAGTGTGCTAGATGCCAGGTCGGGGTACTGGACGATAAAGCTCAGCCATGAGTCATCCATGCTCACCACCTTCAATACTGTCCATGGCAGATACCGGTTCAAAAGACTACCGTTTTCAGCATTTCAGCCCAGGATGAATTTCAGAGAAGAGTGGATGAGGCATATGAGGGACTTGCTGGTGTTGCTGCTATCGTGGACGACATTCTTGTGTACGGCCGCACCAAGCAGGAGCACGATGTCAATCTACAAGCCGTGCTGGAGAAAACGAGAGAGAGAGGCATAAAGATTAACAAAGAGAAAAGCATCATCTGCGTACCAGAGGTAAGCTATTTTGGACACAGGCTGACAACAGAAGGCATTAGGCCTGACCCCAACAAGATCAAGGCCATTAAAGAAATGGCTCCCCCACACAACAAAGCAGAGTTGGAGACCATATTGGGCATGGTCACTTATCTCTCCAGATTTGCCCCCAAGCTTTCAGAAGCCACAGACCCGCTCCGACAGGTCATTCAAACCTCGATGTGGCGTTCCGTAAAGTGAAAGACCTCCTCACACAAGAACCCGGACCAGTTCTCACTTACTTTGACCACACCAAAGATGTGAAACTTCAAGTGGACGCATCCAAATGTGGCTAAGGAGCCGTCTTACTCCAAGCAGAGAAACCAGTCGCATATGCTTCCAAGGCCTTAAATGAGACTGAACAGAACTACGCACAAATCGAGAAGGAACTCTATGCAGTGCTTTTTGGATGTAAGAGGTTCCACCAGTACCTGTATGGTCGACAAGTGATTGTCTAGTCCGACCACAAGCCAATAATAAAAAAGCCGCTGGCAGTTGCACCACCTAGACTGCAACAAATGATATTGCAGCTACAGAGGTATGACATAACCATTACACACAGGCCTGGAAAGCAGATACCAGTTGCAGACACTTTGTCCAGAAAACCAATTGAATGTATGGACATGTCACTCAGTGAAGGTATGGACTCACAAATACACACAGTAATCAGCAGTGCCCCAGTGAGCGACCGTAAGATGGACCAGATCAGAGCTGAAACAGCTCAAGATGAGCAGAGCAGTGCTGAAACGGGTCACACTGTCAGGATGGCCTGAGTCAAGAAAACAATGCCCATCTGCTATCATGGAGTATTGGAACCATAGAGATGAGATCTCAAAGAAAGATGGTGTTCTGCTGAAAGGTGAGAAGATAATCATTCCACACACACACACAGGGAATTAGAGGTACACACAGGGTACAATACACTGTAATACTTCCAGGTACAAAACTGCACCACTCAGTTGATTGTACCTCTAAGGGTACAAGACAGATCCTATATGAGATGCCAAATTGTACCTAGAAGGTACATGATGTTAGAAAGTACACTTCTGTACCCTGCAACGTCACGTTCAAAGTTCTTGCAACGGTCGTGTGGTTTAGCGTGCACGAGTTGGAAGATGTCCCTCTACAGACAACTGGACAATGTCCCCCAAAACCCCTTTGAAGCTAGATGGATTGGAATTAACAGCGACTGGTGAGTGGCCTTGTGTTTTATTCCATTTACGTAGAACACTTAGGATAATTAATGCTGTTGATGTGTGTAAAATTCAAAGTTGTAGGCTACTTAACATCTGACTAGCTTACAACATGAATTCTAATAGGTCAAGCTGCTGCTCACGTAATTGTGGAAATCGTGTATAATCTTTTTGATCGTAAATGGGATATCTATTCAATGTTTTATGAACAACTGGAATAGTGTATCTATTCAATGTTTGATGAACAACTGGTTCTTGGCCATGCGGTAGTGAATGGCTAACTAGCAAATGGAGCGCCAGTCCATGTGAGATAGCATCGTGCTAACATCACAACACTAGCTTAGAACAGGATATAATAGATGATTAAGGTTTAAGACTTAATGTTACTTAACTGTAAAAGGGATAAGCCAAATTTGTGGTCTTTAAAAAAAACTTGTCTATGGACGAATTTTTTGAACAATAGTAAATTAGCAATGCAGTAGTGACAGGCTGATTACTGTCAAATAACTGCCCTTGTAATTTAGCAATTGCCCATCTTAAAAAAGACATTAGCAGTAGCTAATTTTAAATATAGTAAATTCAGAACTGAATCAAAGGGTTTGTGGGTAGCCTATATTATTTGACATTCAGAAGTTAACCTTAGCTCTAGTTTGAGGTTAGCCAATATCACTACCTGAAGCCTGTTTTTTTTTTTTTTTTTTTTTTTTTTTTTTTTCAGAAATTCAGATACATCATAATTCTAACAAATTTTATTAATTATAAGTTTCTACATAGACACTGTAGACACTGTTAATGTTTTTATGTCTGTTTTTTTTCTCAAGCTATTGACACCAGAGGTAGAAATGTCATCTTGCCATCGGTCTTCAAGGAGAATATGGTCATTCTGAGACAGGTAAGGTGACATGAGCTAAATGTTTAAGATGCATAATATGCAATGGCTTAGTTTGTTTTTACTGCATGCCTGATCATTTTCCTTCCTTCTTTCCTGCCTTTGTCATACAGGGCAAGTTAAACACCTCCTATCCAGTGAAGGTTCAAGATTAGAGGACTGTGATTGCTTGGAAAGTCGAAGGTGTCGGTCTTCGGGTGTGCTTCTGCGCTGCTGTTAAAGAGGCGTTTATCACTTCTGTATGTATTTAGTTTTCAACATGGAATATCTATCCAACACAGAATATCCAACATAAGAAAACATCCAAGAAAACATCCAGAAAAGCCTTGCCCAGATATTGCTGCACGGATAGAAGTTGTCAACACATGTGGTGTGTAGTACTAACTTGCTTTACTGAAGAAAATGCAAGCATCAGTGTACCAAGTGTTTGCACAAAACTTACTAAACTTGTTCAGCACATTGGACTTGTACATCCAACTATTTTGAACCTAATTTTAGGTTTAAAGTTTGTCAGTCATCCTTTTCATAATATATATTTTTAGATGCCATCATTACAGGAAGCACGAAAAGAGCTTTTTCCCCTTGCACAAAGAAAAATACTATAGCCTACTATAGTTATGATGATGTGACATTTACTGTAATGTTGTATTGATATTAACTGGTAGTAACACCAAATTGCATGTGAAAGTTCTTGTGACTTAATAAAATATTTAAATGTACTGTACGTGTTTGATTCTGCATGTTTTTAGTTATACCACCTTAAAAACTTGAAGAGTGTACCTAAAAAGCACAAAATAGTACCTTTATGAGGGTACAGCATGGGCATATTTTGTCCAGGTACTTTTAAGTCATGATGGGTACACAAGTGTACCTTAAAAGGTACATATGTCTAGGGTACAAAAAAGTACCTACAAAAGTAGGTACATTATTGTTCTTCAAAAGGGTACTGCTCCTGCGACAAGCATTTGTACCTGCTTAGGTACACAGTGGTACTTCCATTTCTCTGTGTGCACACTCAGATCTGAAATGCTCACACGCATTCATTCGGGACACTTAGGGATGGAAAAATGTAAACAACGGGCAAGAGATGTATTATTCTGGCCTGGAATGGGTATCCAGATAGAGTCGCTGGTAGGATCATGCAGCATATGCCTTGAGCGACGCAACTCCATCCAAAAGGAGCCAATGCTCTCACACCCGATCCCTGAGCAGCCCTGGCAGACAATAGCCACCGACTTGTTTGCATGGAACAACAGGGACTATATAGTGGTCGACTGGTCGTTGACTACTATAGTAGGTATTTCGAAGTAGAAAAGATCACAAGCCTCACATCTGCAACAGTCATCCAAAAGCTGAAAGCAATGTTTGCAAGGTTTGGAATACCACAGTCTTTAATCAGTGACAATGGGCCCTGTTACAGTTCGCAAGAGTTCCGAGCATTCGCTCATGCATGGGACTTTGAGCACACCACAAGCAGCCCTCTGCTTTTGCAGTTTGAAAAGACTGTTCAAACTGCGAAAGCCCTCATGGACAAAGCACATGCACAAGGCCTTGCAAGGCACATGCACAATCCTTACCTCAGCTTATTGGTATACAGGAACACACCAGTTGATGGACTGAAGTCACCAGCACAGCTGTTGATGAGCAGACGTTTGCGCTCAGTTCTCCCAGCCACTCAAAAACAACTGCAACCAGAACTTGCCTGTCGTAGCACAGTACGCAGCAAAAGAGAGCTGTGCCAAACCCGGCAAAAGCAGTCCTACAACAGAACGGCCAAGACCCTACCCGCCTTACCAACAGGTGCCACCATCCGCTACCAGCTCCCAGGTGGAACATGGCAGCCTGCAACAGTCATCGAACCTGCAGGTACCCAGAGATCATACAACATTCACACGGATGAAGGTCTCACACTGAGGCGCAATCGGCGTCACCTTCTTCAGACTCCTGAACCTGTCACAGATTGCCCACCAAACGGCAATGGTCTAGAACCTGGAAAGACTGAGCCTGAGACTTTACAGCAAAACACAGAACGCACACAAGGCATGCAACCAGATCCCGCTGTGTTGCCACACAGCACTACCAGGAGCTCACACCGCACCATCAAGCCAAGGGATATATTGAACTTATATATATATAAAAAAAAGCTTTGTAATACTTACCTTGTTATTGAAGACTGAGAATGTTAATGTTGCATGATTTGAAATGCTTATTTGCAAGGCTGAAGACAATACAACGGAGTTAATGAGTTAATTAAGGCAAATATCTACCTTACTTTAGTCATATTTCAGTTATGTAATCAATGGAATACTGGATGTTTGATTAGGAAGCGATGTTATACATAATATTTTGGTGTTGCGTTAAAAAGTGCTTTCGGTATATTGTAAACATGAGATGCATTGCGATACAAGATGCAGTTACTTTATCGATAAGAATGTCTTAGGTTGATATTATTTTAAAGTTGAGATATAGCAACTTTCGGAGGTTTATGCCCAGGTGTAGTTTTGTTCAAAAGAAGGGGGATGTAATATCCAGACATTTGCACTGTCACTAACAGAGAATATTACCGTAACCAAACCTGGTATGTAGTCTCGGCACCCTTTTCTGATTTTACAATTATTATGATATTAACATGTCTAATCCATGTATGGTGCCACAGTCTGGCAAAGGATGAAATATGCCTTTGCTGATTAAAAAACGTACCCCAACTTATGTACATCTGATGGATATGTGATGCTTGCAAAGCTGTTTTGTGGTGGAATTTAAGGATTGTGGTGCATCCTGCAAGGGCCCATTACAGCCACTAGCAGCTTTGGACACTATGGGTTTTGGATTTGTCATCTGAGACTGCAAATTTTTGCATGAACTTAGGCAGTTAAGTTAGCCGTTTGAGCCATGGATCTGCTCAAGGTGTCTTCCTAAACCACAACTGACATCAAAAGAGGACGTTTTTCCTTGGCCCAGTTATATATATACTGAAAAAAAGTTTAGACATCTTGGTACTTCCTAAGCCTTTTTTCATGGGCAACCTCCACCCTCCCATGACTGTCAGCTCAAAGACTCAGGACCATGTACTGACGTTGAGAACCATAAACAAGTGCCACCACAAGTGAAATGTCATATCTTTTTTGTATTTTAATCAAATTTGATACATAGATTTAACACTTATTTCAGACTGATCAAAACCATGTATTTTAAACGCTCAGGTTCCTCCACTGATAACAGGTTGATTTAGGGGGGAAAATTGCAGGTTTGATAAGGCAACAGGCTACAACTTTTCTTAGGGCACTCATTTCACACGCCAACTAGTAGGTTGCAGTGTCCAAGTAAAAAATTTACCCGAAAGTTTTTCATAGCGTACCATAGTGTTTTTGATAGGCCAGTACTAATAGCCGGGATTCCATATGATGTCTATGGAAGGATTTTTGCAGAGAAATTATACTAGTAGGAAAACTTGCACTCTCAAACACATTTGGTACTGCACCCTGGGGGAGCTTGTGGGCGAGTGCAAAATCAATAGGGCCCTATGAACTATACCTAACAGTGTGCTAAAAACAGAATAGAGAACCGACACTAAGAGTGCATACTCCCTATTTTTTAACTCGCTTGGCTATGAAAAAAAATTTCGGCGTTTTGAGCAAATATGATGACGTCAAGCATCTTAAGCCAGCTCTGATTATTCCACTGTTAACTACATCCCCTGTCGACCTCTCGGAAACTACAATAATATTTGGACTTTGTTGTCGATATGCGAAGCAAACATGCAGTTTAGCCGTCTAGCTCAATAGGCGTCGATTGATTTTGCGCTCGCACGCGATCGCCCCCTTGGTAAACTGCGTCTCTCCGTAAACGGGCTCTGGGATTTTTGGTTCAAAGGACCGGTCCAAGATGGCGACCGCAGCCAACACTCCTAGATATGGTAATATGTATTTTATTAGCGAAGTTTTATGAAATGTCATGCATATCTATGTAAATGAGGCACCATGCATATCCACATTAATTGATGTGAGTTTATTTCTAATTTTCTAATTTCTTAGGGGTGGTATCTTGTTGTGTCTATCTTTATGCTGTCTATGGTACAAAGAGTAATTGATGCTGGTTGGTGGATCACCAGCATTTCCCCATTGTCACTTCCGTATGTGACCACCATAGCTACACTTATCAGTCTGGATGTATCAGTTCACCTACTTAATCTACACCGTTGCTTCAATTTGAGTTATATACAGGCAGTTGGTTGACTTTAAAATTACGAAAACTAAAATCTGTTAGACACGTGTACAGAAACAGAAAGGGGACATAACCTGACGTTGTGCCGGTGCTGGAGACGTCTTGGCCATCTAGGTAACGTTAAGTTAACGTTAACTCAGTTTTTTTTCGTTTTCACTAACCTCTGATGTTAAGGGACATTGCGTCAATTGCTTTGACGTATTTTACTTTTTTTTTTTACTTACTATGCCATGTCACCAAAGAACCTGGTCGTTTTTTACCTTCTCCGATTTCACCCGTGCAAACTAGTAACGTTAACGTTTAACCATCTAAAATACCGCTTAACTTAATAAAAGGAAGTTTATTTATATACTTGTAAAAAATGTATGGTGTAAGAAATTCAGTGAAATACCCATAGGTTATTACATCCTATGGGGTTGGTTGTCCCTGTGTTATTCTAATAGAGAAAAATGATTCTGGCAATATAAGAACCATGGGCCGGTTGCACCGGTACAACTGGTCTTAAAGCCTGGTCTTAAAGTCAAATTGGATAGATTTTAAGTCAGTTGCACGAACACAGCTTACGCCTGGTCTTAACTACTTAAACTAACCACAGAAATGGTGATGGACATTTATGGAGGCGAATCGCCAATGTTCTGGGGAATACAAGGAGGGAAGGAAAGTGGAGTGAGCGGGGTCAGAGCTAACTAGCAACGCTGGTGAGGCTCCCTCGTCATCCAGTTTGGCTTGCTTAGACGGATCGACTCAGCCAAAGCCAAACGGAGAGACTGCAAAATGAGGAGGAAAACACAGGTAGGCAACATTTATCTAACATTATCTTATTATCATCCATTTTAATGAAACCAGTTAACAGTATTTACAGAGATGGCAAAAGTACACTGTTTTTATACTCAAGTAGAAAGATAGATGGTTTACTTACTGGTATCTAAATAAGACACTGGTGAAAGTATATTTAATTCGGAATATATAAAAGTATCTATATTTAATCTCAGCTAGTACATTTTAGTGGACTACAAAGTTTATGGTAACAAGAAAACTCCCTACACACTTAACGTTAGGAAGTATTTGCAGATGCATAGCTTACCTATAAAATCTCTTTTAAGCATCATTGGGGCCATTTATCTGTATATATGTATCAGTGTATATAATTTGATTTGTCTGAGACCACCTAAATATCGTGCTTTTGTATAATATTATTTAAAAGCATCCCTGACCCCTTGAGAGAACGTCACAGGAACACACGTGGAAGAGGAGGAAGAGGTTGAGGAATACCAGGTCAAAAACAAGGCCCACCAGGACCATGGTACTGATGAAACAGTACTCCAACTTCCAATTGGAAGAAAGGAAACTCCTTCTGGAAGTTGAAGTCCTACAACTTTAAAAAGAAAAATTGTATTTAAAATAGCAGCAACTTAAGCGGTTGATGGAGGAGTGACTTGTAAACGCCTCCCGCAATGTTTGTTTATTATTTTTTTTTGTAATTGCACTATTTAATACTTGATTAATACTGTTAACATATGAATACACTGGTGAAAAAGCCATAGGTGTACTTTGCACTGTTGTTTATTTATTGAATACTTCTCATAGTCCCAAATACTTGCACTGTTGATTATTTATTGAATACTGTTGAACACTGAAAATGCAAACTATTGTTATTAGTATTCTTCTTATTAGTTTGCTTGGAAATGCAAACTATTGTTATCCCTTTTCTTATTATCTTCTTACAACCTTAATGCGTCCCGAACCGCTTAACCTAGAACAGTGGTCTCCAACCTCTTTGGCCCAAAGACCACCTTGCTCCCACTGTAACAAACTCGTGGCGAGATGTAACAAATTTTAAGTCCAAAAACGCGCATACAACATTATCTTTTAGTTCTATGTATTTATTGTGAGTGAGTGATATGAGATAAGAGAGACAAAGAAGGAAAGTAGCTCTTAGAGCAGAGTCTTTTAGTCCAACGACGTGTAACCGGCAACGTTACCAGGGCGCATTCCAAGAAAAATGAAAACTCTCAAAAAACCAAACAATCCATTTAGCCAAAAAAAGAAGATTGGAGCGATCTCACCTTATATTCCACTTATCCGCAAAAGTCCGACGGTATAATCCATTGTGGAAAATGGTAAGACAGGTCGTCTGTGTCGAAACTGTACTTTTTTATTTAGGTAATTCAATTGTTCTTTATTTATTAGATTTCGGAGGATTTCAGATGGGCTTTGCCTTCCGTATCCATCTACCTCCGTTCTCCTCTCTCCGCGCTCCCATTCAAAAAAAGAGCATGTGATTTAAAGGGACCATAGCCATAGGATAGTGGGTGAGAAGGTGTGTGCATGTGACTGTGTCAAGATTTGAGAGTGAAAAGAGTGACAGTGAAAAACCCTATAGACTTCCTAGACTCATGCTTACCCTGCATTACTCACATAAACGCCCATATAATCTTAAAGTGAAGGTACGTACATTATATTAGACAATAGAACTTTTCAACCTAGCCCATGCATTTTTAATATGAAAGGTAAATGAATGTCTTATTATTTATCAGTAACAATATTTTATGTGGCTTGGCTACACCACTTAGGCAACTACAAAATCGACCAACAGTAGTGTAAATAAAATCACACACAAATTATTATTACCCTAGCTGACTTGAGTTCGGCCACCTTGTTCAGGCGAAGCGTGCTCTTCGGCGGGTACATGTCCTAAAACTTCGGGTGGGTAGTTTCATGGTGCCACAGAAGATTGCCTCTTTTAGAAAGTGCCTGCGTTTGGTGACACACTTTTCCTTCACCATAGTGAACATGAACTCCTCTTCCCATTCTGGATTAAAATGATAAGTCTTTGGCTTTTTCCGAGAGTTATTCGCCATCCTGGTTATTTTATGTGTAGATTTATAGCAGGGTTTTATTGGGTCTTCTTTGTTTTACTTTTGGAGGACATACACACAGCGCCACTCGCCATTGAAACCCATGCAGTGGTTGTTCTTGCTACTACAGTTTTACCGCGCTCCCATTAAATGAATGAAATCTACTTTTCATAGGTCTGTATTTGCGGTGATTTTGCCAGAGCACAAGAGATCTACTAGGAAAGGCTTCAAGATCGACTTGTCGGCTACTACTGACCTAGAAACTTCATTTAAACTTTGTTATGCAGGTCTTGCTCATGCCATGTGTGCAATGTATTTTTGAAGTTTGTAACTTATAGTTTTTATTGCTTATAGACTATCAAAAATGTCCTCCCATTGACTTAACATTGGAGCGGTAAAGTGAAGAAAGTGCTCTTAGTACTACACAGTACACACACTGCAATGGTGGCACAGGTGACAAGTAACTGGGCTAGAATGCAAGTTGCCTGGAAACTGTGAGTTCGAATCCTGGCTGCCACTGTTATGCTCTTGAGCAAGGCATTTAACCCTAAGTTAAGTCTCTCCTACAGGAGACTCTCCCTGAATTAAGCGATAGCTGACAAAATGTGAGTTACTTTAGATAAAGGTGTCTGCTAAATGCATAAATATAAAAGTTAATCTTAAACTATGGCTTATAAACTTTTTAAAACGTATCTTCCCCATTGATTTGCACTGCAGGAGCTAACGTGACAAAGGGATAATTGTGTAATTGGCTCATTAAAATTTGAGGTGCACCTGGACTAACTGTGGCTTTGTCAGTCTAAGCATACTATCGGACTCTTTTCAGATGCCACAGTGCAGACACTGCAGTGATGGCATACTGGCAAAGCAACTGGGCTTGAATGGAAGTTGCTTAGAAAATGTGGGTTCATGGCTGCCACTGTTATGCTCCTGAGCAAGGCACTTAACCTCTATGGGAGACTGGCCCTAAGGTAATTGATAGATGACAAAATTTAAGTCGCTTTGGATAAAGCCGTCTGGTAAATGCGTAAATGTTAATCTTATTCAGCTTATTCCTCTGCCAACAGCTGTTTTTTTATGTCCAAGCCGCTTAGCGTAGAAATGTCATTGAAACTGTTATATGTAGGTCACTGGCTTACACTGAATGAGTGACAGAGTGGGTGATTGCACAATGGGCTTGTTAAAATGTTTGGTGCACCTGGACTAACTGTGGTTTTGTCAGTCTAAGCAGACAATCTCAGACTACACAGTGCAGACACTGCAGTCGTGGCATAGTGGTTAAGCAACTGGGCTCGTTTGCAAGTTGCTTAGAAAATGTGGGTTCAAAACCTGCTTACTGGCGCTGCACCCTTGAACAAGGCAATTAACCCTAGATTGCTGAATGGAAACTGTTGACTATGAAATACTGTAACTGCTCACACTATTCATACTGCTGAGCAATGTTCCCTCTAATATTTTTCAGCACTGAGCAAATTTAAATGTGTCTGAGCGGCATGCTTTGGCACTTTGAGCAGGCTTCAAGAACTGTACGTGATCAGCATAACGGCAAATCATGTCTGCAATATGACTTTATTTATATTAACTTGAATTTGGTATTTAAGTGTTTAACAATAGGTTATTGTGTTGACTACATTAGAGTCTAGGCTTCATGAATCTGGGTTGGCCAAGGCTATATTAAACAAACAATTAAATCATTTAACAACAATTCTTTGTGATTGTGCACACTTTAGTCCATGGGTTTAGAGAACTTTGACAAGTCTATAGAACTTCTTAGTGACAATTTTATACAGTCCATGAGTTTAAAGAAGGTCCTAGTTGTGACTCATCTTCCAAGTTGCAGAAAGACCTCTGTCAGAGAAGAACTGACAGAATCTTTTCAGAATCTGAAAAACAAAACTGAAAGGGTAATACCCAATTAGTCTATTGCAGAAAAGTTTAATACCATTAACATTTTCTATATTAGTTTTTCTCATAATGCACTGAATTAAGAATTTATAAGACATTGTCATTCAAGCAAGGTAGCATGCTGCTACATTTGATTACCAATTGTAATATGAAACGTAAATATAGATATAGATTATTTTACGTTAAATCTTCTGTCGTCTGTCCTTGTACCCTTTCCAGTGGTTGTAGACCTTATTGAGATCTGCTTGTCTTGACTTAACTCTCATCAGTTGGTCCAAGTGATTCATTGGTCAAGTCGGCTCCGTGATTTTGTCTGAATGCGATTCATGAGACTGAAACCGCGTTCACAGTCCGCACTAGATGTTTGGAATGTTCCACATCACATCAGGAAACCTGTCACATTTCATTGACCAGGTTACAGTCTCAGCAAACGTTTGCAATGCTCCCATTTTTCTTTTTTCTTTAATTATAAACTTGAAGTTGCTGTATTGTTGACAGATGCGTGTCGTTATGTCCTCTGTTTCACCTAGAAGCGCTTGAAACTTCTCTGTCAGTTTAGTGACGTCGTTCACCCCATGATCGAAGTCGGACATTGCATCCAATGTTTCAACGTCAAATGCAGCCCATTCATTGAGCTAATTTTCTGGGAAACGAGCATCTAAATGCTCACAGACTTTGCGGACAAACATAATAATGTCCAATGTATTTACAGTATTCTCACTTTCCAACAGTTCGCTCACATGTCTGCTCCAATGGACACTTTCTCCGAGATATTGAGAATGTAGTTTTCGAATTCTCGCTCTCGCCAGGCAATGCCCATCCATGACTGTAAGGTTGCTTCGCTGCAAACTCACGCAAAGCTGAGCTAACTCTTCCAACACATCTACAAGCACAGTGAGTGCTACTCTGTATTTCGAATCAGTCAGTTTTCGATGACAGTATTTTGCGATGGGATCAGTGGCATTGGTGGGGACCTAATCATCCCCCTCCTGCCAAATTGTCTAAGTTGAATCGGTGTGCACAAACCAAACCAAAGTGACAATGCCATAACAAAAAAATAAATTAAACTACAAGACAAACCTTCAAACAACGGTGTGAGTTTACATCTTAACAGCTGTTGATTTTTCAATTGTAAACACTACTGTTACCACAGCAGACATGGACTGCTAGTACCACATAACATAACCTATATGAAGGAGCCAAACACACGCCTTCGCCTCTCATTAACTGAGAGAAACTGCTGGCATATTTGGTTTACATCTATATCATCCAGTATGTCCTATTATTGTGTCACAAAACTTCTAACGTTGATATGTCAATTTAACAGCCACTGTAATAATAATATTCTTAATTGGAAGTGAGTTGTGCTATAGATAACTTACAGACCATTTCCCCCTCATGGCTCCAGAGTGCAACCAATTTGGTTGCATAATGCGACTGAAATTTTTAAAAGTGCGACTGAAAAAAAATTGCGGCCTCACTGGTGCACCTGACGTTGCTCAGGCGAAAACATGAATTTATTTCGCAAATGCAGCATCTCTCTGTTATCCTCTGGTTATCCTGATTGTATCGTGGTCTAAACCAATAAGTCCACTTGTTTATAACCAATAACCAATTGTCTATGATTGGCTGTGGTGCTTTTCACTGCTCCAAGTTGTTGTCAGCTCAAAAAATGTGCGCGACCTGAGCAGTGAGCAGGGAACGGTAATGAGATGAAAAAGCCCAAAACATATTCTTTCCGGAAAGAATGGTTAAATCAGTTTCCCTGGCTAAGGGACAGTAAAGCAGTGTTTTCAACCACTGTGCCGCGGAACACTGTCTGGTGTGGCGTGGGAAATTATCTAATTTCACCTAATTGCATACCTACCAACCTGTACGCATTGCTACGATTTGTCACTTAATACGCGAAAAGCCTTTGATTAACTTTGGGGTCAAGTCTCGCACTACGCAACTCCTACGCATTGGGCAGCCACATGCTGGAAACGTGCTGGGTAGTGCTAGTTTTAAACTCCAAATACGGCTCAAGAAAATAATTGAAGATGCGTTAAAACAAAAGTAACGAACCTTATTTCCATCTTCATAACTGTTATGTCCCAGTGTGTGTTGGTGTGTGTGTTTCTGTGTGTGTGTTTGCAGGACGTCCTGGCGGGAAAGGGGCAAATTGCCAATTGTCAGTCCTGCCGCTGGTGATTGGGTGCTCCCTCCTTTAAATGGGGGCGCTGTTCCTTCGGCTTGGCGCTGCGCTCTTCCCTGCTAACGTCGCTCCGCCCATTCGCAATTATTTCGCCAGATCCGGTTGCCGGCGTGAGAGGCTGGCATGGCCTTGCCGTTTTTCTTTGTTTGGGCCTAGTTTCTTTTCTTTTTGCCTTCGTGCATTTTGCTTTACTTTTGTCCATTTTATACTTTCTTTTGTTAAGCCCTTGTTACCGTCTTTTTTTCTACTTTTTATGTTACCTATTTTTCTTAAATACTTTAAAACTTATTTCGAATTCCATTGAGATCTTTGGGAGAGATTCGCCATCTCTCTCTTTGTTACTGTGTCTGCACCCCTAGACAGACTGGCACGTAACAATAACGTTGCTGGTTTTACAAGGAAGGACTTGCTAAACATTGTTTCAAAGGTAATTGGGCATTGCTCACCCAAGTGCATGTGGTAGCCTAGTAAGAAAAACGTGCAAGATGATGTGTGTTTGTGTGTGTGTCTGTCAGTTAAAATAGGGCCTACACATGATGTTAGCACCTCAGATGTTCTTGACGAATTAGCCGATCAAGATCAATGGCCATGACTCCCTCCCTCTAAATGCGTTTTGCACAGTGTGCAATTATGATTTTGATGTTAGCCTTCATTGAGCAACAGGAATGCTTTCATTTCTATACATAGGCCATTGTTTTTTCTAAATGAGACCATCATGTGAGCCAATAAGCTGCAGCAATTATTCATAAATGACAGTGTTTCCAGCACACTACTGCAAAATAGCCTCTTTCATTGATATAATATTAAGGCTTTAGGCTATTTTAGGTTAGGCCCAAGTATATATATATTTTTTTTACTACAAAGGAGAGTGGTTGTCAAATGGAAACCTCAGTGATTCTCTTCTCAGAAAGGACAAGTCAGCAGGCTATGACGCAAAGCTATTGTCAAGTGTCTGTGCTGTCTCGGGTATAAAATAGTAGATCTACTTTGTGTTTCTTTGATTCCTATTCATGACTCTTGAGTCACTTGGTGAGAATTACTTTATACTTTGTATATAGATTACAGAGTTTCTTTTTTTCTTCTTCTTCTTCATTTTTCATATGCTGGTGGTGTGCCTCATGATTTTAGTTTTTTTTTCAATGAAAAAGTGTGCCTTGGCTCAAAAAAGGTTGAAAAACACTGCAGTAAAGAACATAAGTCAGTGCACTGTATATGCTGTCGGGAGTGCGGGCAGACTATGGGCGGGAAAAGTGCATTCGTTGAAGGGTCGACAACGTTTCGTTAAATGAAAGGAGGGATAAAAAGGTGACCTTTTGGTGTTAAAGGCGACGTAATAAGCAACCAAATAACCCCAGAGTCTCACGTGAAAGAAGGGAAAGGCACAGCCAATCACGTTGGTTGTATGTGTCAGCGCTTCAGTAGTGAACGTGATTTAACCCTTTCTGCGCTGCTAGGTGAATGAAACGTTTACCGATTGTTAATATTTTGAAGTGACCAAATAATATTGGTGGGGACATGACAATAATTGCTGGATATTGGTGTTGACACGTCCCATTCGTCCATACCAAATCTACGCCCTTGAAGCAGAGACCCCTTTATGTTTCCCTAACATGACAGAGGCACCATCCGAGGTCAACATGACCATTTTATTTAAATCTAGCCCATGCTCTGCGTAGAAATTTACAATGGCATCCACAATGTCCTGAGCACTGCATCCTGAAAGCTGCATAAAACCAGATGGGCCTCATTTTGTTCCTGAAACTTGATGTACAGCACAAGCATCTTATGCAGTGATGTCAGTACTTTCATCTGCTATTAATGTGTGAAAACGGGCGTCTCGTACACAGTCCATGATCTCACTTTTAACAACAGCATTAATTGATTTAACAAATACGAATGCGTAATTCTTACTTTTCCAGCTGTCTGGTAAGTCTACGTATTTTGCCATGTGATTATGGATGTCTTGGACTGATAACATTGATGCATTTATTTTTATGGCAAGAAGCACATTGTCAATTAGCATTTTTATTTGTTCAGGGTTTGATCTCTCCTCTCCTCTTGCGCTTCATCAGACTCATTAAGTAGCTGGCAAACGGATTTTGTGTGCTTACGGCTGTACACAACCGACACAGCCTCCGTGTGAACCCTTTGTGTCAAATGACTCTTCAAGTAGTCGAGTTTCCATTCGGTCCATGTCTTACCGGTTGCGAAGTCTCCTTTCATTTCAGCCTCCATGCAGATTTTACAGATGACGCCACTAGCTTGTTCATATGTGAATATATCTGATAGCTTCACCGTCCTACCTGTTCCATCACTTGTGTCTGTTTTGACTATTTCATCTAGCCTTTCTTGTTTAAATGTAAAGCTAACCTTTTTCTTTGAAATTTGTAAAGGCATTCCTTTGAAATTTGTAAAGGCATAGCCATTGTCATTGACTGAATCGCAATCGCAAATTGAGCAGAGCGGGAAAAAAAGATGCCTACGTGTAATTGGCTGAATTGTCTAAAATGAAGTAGCCTATGAGACTGCTCCACTGAATTTTGACAGATTAAGATTGAAGTCTTTTGTGTATTACTACAACTTTTTCTTAATATCAGCCTTTGTAAAAAAAAAAAAAAATTGAGGATAATAATGCACAGTCTAAACAATCATGTGCGCGGCATGTCTGAGGGGCATGCGCGGCTGTGGACGCACGCAGCTTAGAGGGAACATTGCTGCTGAGGACCTTTGATCCAACGTTTGATCCGGCGGTACTCCTGAACTGTGCTCAACCCACTCCCCGGTCCATGCCACTGCCTCCCTACTGAGGGTCACCCCTGCCTTCCACTGCCTGATCCTGCATCTCTGGCTTCCTGGGCGGGCTGCCTTCAGCTCCACAGACGACTTTGGCATGATTGATGCAGCCTCCAGCTGGCCCCTGGCTTGACTGCACCTAATGACATGGGACTATATCCTTGGATTATAATGGGACTCCTACACTACTTTATTTATACCACAAGTTTCTTATAATGTGTATCTAATGGAATAATAGTGGACTAATCACCATCTGAGAGACTGAAAACCTGCCCTAGGCAGTTGGGTTAGCCCCTTGAGCCGTCGGAACTGCCCAAGGTTTCTTCCTTTACCATAACAAGTAAAAACAAAAAACGCTGATAGGGAGTTTTTCCTTGCCCCTGTTGCTCATTGGACCTCTTTGTGTTAAGCGCCTTGAGTCCCCCTTGCCATAATACACTAGATTGAACTATTACGACAGACTACCATCCACTACAGTGACTGCCTACTACTACCCTTCTCCTTCCACAGACCTTCTCTCTCTCTCTGTCTGTCTCTCTCTCTCTCTCTCTCTCTCTCTCTCTCTCTCTCTCTCTCTCTCGTTTTAAGCTTGCAATCTGACTCCAGGGCTCGAAATTACTGCTGCTCCCAACTTCAAAAATGTAGGAGCACCCACCAAAAATTGCAATACCATTCTTTTTCATTAGCTGCAACATGGGTTTCAATTTAGTGAAGACAAGCGCTTCTTTGGTGATAGAGTAGCCTACTGTTAAATTTTTTTTTAGAGAAATTAATACCGGCCAACCTTGGGGAAAAAACAATTTCAGTAGCAACTTATAGTACTGCGGCGTGATGTGATGTCAGGCACTATAGTACCCACTTAAGACCATACAGTATCTAGATATTGAATATTCAACTATAGTACATGAAATCATTTAATGACAATTCCACAGTTTTCTGTGCTTTGACACAATTTTAATTTTTGTTCAATTTATTTTTTTTTATTTTGTTTCCGCTGTTTTCACCAAGTCATTTGACAAAAGGTAGCCAAGGTAATCCAAAATGTCCCTTAAACAGAACTTAACCAACTGAAAACAATATTGTCCTGTGGTACATTACATGTCTGAAATACATTGAGCATTCTAAATAACAAAGCATCCCAAATACCATGCTCTTCCTTTTAACATTTAACACTTCACCTTGATAGCTTTGCTTCATACAGTCAGGTCATTGATCTTGATGGGCTGATTCGTCAGGAACTTCTAAGGTTCATAAACTCGCTTTGTTTTAGATTTGCTTTCCTACCCCTCAGCTAACGTCAGGTCTATTATTAACTGCAAGGCACACAAACACACATCATCTTACTACGCAGGCACTTGAGTGAATATAGCCTTCTGGCAGCCTTATTCAGATTCCCATACTCTGCCCAACGTTACCATTTAGCGCCGTCCTCCCTTGTAAAACCAGCAACTTTATGAAGATGGAAACAAAGTTTTCTCAATTATTTTCTTGTTGCACATTTGGAGTTTAAAACTAGCACTATGATTGGTCGAAGGCAAGGCATGGCAAGTTTATTTATATAGCGCATTTCATACACAAAGTAGGCAGTTCAATGTGCTTTACAAAGACAGAAGGTTGCCTAGTGTGTGAGCTGAACACAAAGTCAATCAATGGCTTTTCGTGTAATATGAAGGGACAAATCGTACACCGTAGTTTGATGTTTAAATGCATATCTGCTAGGCAAAATGCATACAGTTTGGCAGGTATGGAAATTAAAACGGGTCGCATGACAACTATTTCATGCAGTCACACCAATGCTCCCAAATATATTTTGAAGTTGCATAGATGAAATTTTGGAAGCATATGCGATCAAAAGGGTCGCAATTTCGAGCCCTGGACTCCCTCCTTTTTTCTCTCTCTCTCTCTCAGTAAACCACTATATCACCCCACTATACAACTACACCACCACTACACAACGTTACTATACACCACCCTACTATACACTACTACACCACCACTACACAACATTACTATACACCACCAAGGTGAGCAATACTTGCTGCATTTGCTCTGCGGCCCTCTATCGGCTTCAACGGCACTAAACAAGTTTGTCCAATCGGGTAGCCATCTGAAGTTCAAGTGAAACTACAATTGACTTGCCTTATGGGGTACGTCCGTTCCAATTTATGGAGGGTGCGATTTTAAAAACTCCTTGGTGCCGCTTTAAGTGGGCCAAATGGATACTAAACAGTGCTTTATACGTAACCGCCTCCAAGAAGAACAATGAGACAAATGGACGATAAGGTAACATTTTAATGTTCATGTTGTTTTGATCAATAAAAGAAAATAATTGTAGTTGTCAATGACAAGGACCATTCATTTATTCATTCATTCATTTATTCACTCATAACTAAATACAACACTGCTCAACCATAAAATAACCTGCATGGAAAACGTATATACATACCGTATTTCCTGAAATAATGGCCGGGGCCTTTATTTACTTAGTTCACCCAAGGCCCAGGCCTTAATTTTAGGCAGGCTTTAATTACAGGCAGGCCTTTATTTCTTATTGACCTGGTAGGTAGAATAGGCCTACGCGCTCTTTAATTACGGTGAACTATATGTAGGCTACAATTTTATATTATTATTATCATTACTGATAAAGGGTTTGTTTTTCTCCTCTCTCCTTACTCAAAACATACTGTATATCTCCATCTGTGCATCCACTCAAGTGGCCTGATCTGGTTACTACACATTAGCATGCTTTTGAACGATTGGATACATGTTTTGCGTTCTCCTTTTGATGGAGGAATGCATTGGAACAGAAAACAGAAAACAACAAGTGTTGGATGCAGCAGGATAAAATATCAATATTATAAATGGTAGCCTACCATTCAGAAATATACCTGGATTACATTTTTTGCAACTAAGACATTTTAGGACTATCCTGTAAAGATCGGCAAGTTCTGCCGTTCATAAGTTATGAAGCAAGGTTGGTTAGGAAGAAAAAGTCCTAATTTCCAAACATTTCTTATTCATTTACAGTATGGTTGCTTCAATCTAGTAGTAGAGTGTTTGGTACCATTTGAAAGCTCTTGTTCTGCACTTTCATTTGATATGGCTATTGGGTTCGTGAGTTATTTGACTCTGTAGTAGGCTAATGCAATGATAGCTACGTTTGCCGTTTACAAAATTAAGGTACATTCATAAATTATTTTCTCAACAACACATTGACGCACGTACATGTGCCACATAGCGATGGAAAGCCCCGGTTCTGTTCTTTCCATTGATATGCGTTTCATCTTGCTGTGACATACCGTTGCGTAGTAAACTTACAAAGATCGGCAAGTTCTGCCGTTCATAAGTTATGAAGCAACGTCGGTTAGGAAGAAATAGTCCTAATTTCCAAACATTTCTTATTCATTTATAGTACGGTTGCTTCGATCTAGTTTATTAAGGTACATTCATAAATTATTTTCTCAACAACACATTGATGCACATACATGTGCCATATAGTTATATAGTTTATATTCTCTTATTTTAAAAGAAACAATTACCAGTCTGTGGTATCTACTTTTCACGCTACTTTGGAACTAACGTTATCCACGAAGCTGTGAGATCACTAATAAACGGCTTGGAGCCAAAAGGAGTAATGACTGCATGTGTTTATTACACAACACAAAAGGGAGATAATGCAACCGCTCAACTGACAATGTTTTCACAATGTAATTTTGATAAATTTTGGTAACTAAGTACATCTATGTTTTGATGGTAGCCTAGCTGTTAAATCTTAGCTGAGTCCTGAGACTGTACAGTATGTGTTGCAAACGTTGACCCCGCAGAGGCTGGCAATATCTTCAAAATTTGTTATCAGCGTGATATTGATAACTACATTTCGTGATTGATTGTCATAAACACCGCTATATGTGGATAGATATGTAGATGTATAGATATGTACTTATTGTCTGTGCTATATTACTGTGAAACTTCCCTTGTCACTTGTTTCAAACTCATTAGTTTCAATGGTCGCGGTGGCCAACTTTGGTCGGTCTATACTCAACGTGACGCAATGGAACGTTGGTGGGAAATTAGAATAATCAGAAATTGCAGTTAAAAAACACCCACTTTTTCATAAAATATACAGTTTTGTGATACCCATCATCATTAAAAACAATGAATGTTTAAATGTTTATTACCAACAAGAAAGTAGCGCAAACTCACTACTCCTTGAACCTTGCAACACGGCCTTTAAATAATTATTTTTCCTTGAATGAGATGAGTGAGATGTGGTAATATTGATATTTTAGGTCTGTATCTCACGACTCGACTGAAAACGAACAAAAGGCTACTATTGTAGCCAAGAACAGCTGCTTTGTATCAGACGAACATCCCCTCTTCCCCTCTCTTACTCTGTAACGTTATAATGTTATAACTATTACAACTAGCTCACAACTTACTCACGTTCAAGTGCAGAGTGGAATATAATGGGGTATGGACTATATGCAGTGCATATGGGCGCACAGTCACAAAAAAATGAGAATAAGACAGGTGGACCAAAACAACTGAAAAGTCAACTAAAAAGAAAGTATGATGATGTATATCTTGCGGATTCACAGTTGGGGATAAAGAGCAACTCGTGTTCTGTGTCTTAGACAGCTGGCAGCAGACAGTATGAGGCCTAACATTGTGCAGACACTTGGAGACTTTGCACCCAAATCGCGCTGATAAGCCCATCACTTTTTTTTTTACGAAAACTTGCAGAATACCATTAGCAGGGAAAGTAAATGGTGAAAGCTGCATGCGTGGATAGCAAAGCATAAACGGCATCATACAAAGGTGCATAAAGAGTTGCCCATTCCAAAAAAACTTAACTTCCAGGTAGCTCAGCCCCGAATTAAACAAGGTTTTGACAGCAGTTGTGGATGTGGTTAATTTCATCAAAACGCAACCGCTGGAAGCGCAACTGTTATTTGCTCATTGTGAGGAGATGGGAGCTGAGGAGGGGGAGGAGATAGTTTACAGGTCAGGTGGGGCGCGAAAATTCTCCTTCTTTCTAATGAATCAGATGGGAATGATCAAAAAAAATTGAGAACCACTGTACTAGGCTATGTGCCACACATTATATACTATGAGCCACACTTGCATTAATTAATCAATAACAATTCCTGAGCTGAACACATGCCGATGTAATTAAGGTAAATTAAGGTTTTTCACATTACAGTATTCCAGTTAATGGTCATATGGCAAGGTATTTTTTGTAGAAACTTAAATACAAGCTCATTTAAAGCTATAATAAAAATGAGTTTATATGACTCTACTACAACCACAATATTGTCGATATTCTGGTTAGAACAGGAATATGCTGAATATGAAATAGTCACTGTGGTGTTTGTATTTATTTTGTGTTGTATTTAGGAAACTACTGCAACTATGAGTCGTGGCAGAAGAGCACGGTGCAGCATGTGGACAGGTTTCTGCACATTACTTTCTGTGTTGCTGATTCTTGATGTCCACGGCCGTCCAGCCAACATTTCTTTGCTCAAAGACAAAATGGCAAACAGCAAAGAAGAAAATGAAATTCTTCCACCAGACCATCTTAATGGAGTGAAGATGGAAATGGATGGCCATCTCAACAGAGATTTCAACAAGGAAGTGTTCCTTGGCAAGGAAATTGAAGAGTTTGAAGAGGACTCTGAACCCCGCAGAAACAGGAAAAAGCTGATGGACATTTTCCAAAAGTAATAGTTTTCATCAGATTGACTTTCACACACACCCCATTAGTGATGTATGAAAACTAGGGATGTGAATCTTCATAACCGAAGCGATACGATACACATCTCGATATACTGCTAACGATTCGATACATAAACGATTCACATGAAACAATCAGCAATAAGATACGATACGATTCTCCCACCTACTGCGATACAGTACGATTAGATTTAACACAATGCGATACAGTGCGATACGATGCAACAAAATGCAAGAAAAATATAGAAGAATATAAAAGAATATAGGCTAGCCTACTATTGAAATCATAGTAGTAAGGACTTGAGCAGGGCCAATGGAACAATTCCCTAAACTGGAAGCAGTGGTGGCTTTTGGCATTTACAACTAGCCTACAGTAATGTAAATGTTTTGTACAGAGTTATACAGACACACAACAAACCCCGGTTTCCCAAAACATTCTTGTCGCTAAGAAGTGCTCAGTAGACCTCTCCCTTAACGTTATGGCAAAATTCCCGAAGTGCACGTAGACATTTCTTACGCTTTAAAAGTTTTTCATTATTCATCATTCATTTACGTCATTAAACGTGAGTAACGTTACCAGTAGCCTATTTACTGCCTTCAGATGTTAAAATAGGTTGTGTTCCTTGTATGTTCAGTCGCGGCAACAAATGTGTAACAGTAATAAACGTTAGCTTACCAGGTGTTTTAGTAGCATCAAGGTTAGTGCTCCATCACATTTACGGCTTCAGATGAAAAAAAATAGGTTGAGCTCTGTGTAACGTTATGTTCAATCGCGGCATAGCACATTTCATTAATTGCATTGGATTTCTCCATCAGTCAATCACGTTTGTAAAAGTGTTGCCAAACACCAGACGAAACCGGTGAGTGTATCAACTTCTATGCTTAGGCTACCCGTACACTGAGTCTCTGACCGCTCGCCACCTCTGTTTCAAATAAAGCCTACTGTGTGTATGCCCCAACAAAACTTCAGCGAGATGAGTCAGGCAGAATTGCCAATTACAGGCGCGAGGAGGAGAATGCAGGCCAGCACTAGATCAGTTAGGTTAATAGATTAGTCGGTTTTTACCGATGCAGAGATTTTACATAAGCTAAATCTCGATTTCATTCGAAGATTTAACCGTATCATATATGTTCATACCGATATACCGATACAAATCGGTGAATTTTCCCATCTCTAATGAAAACCTTATTCAGGCACCGTAGGCCCATGTGAGGAAATGACCACTCTAATATGATGTTTTACATGTAAATGCTATAGTTATTATGTAGGACTTTTGATTATGCTATGTTTAAAGTGGTCCAGAAGCTTCAGTATGTCGCAAGTTTTACAATCCCATTAAATGACTGTTTTGCAGGGTGGATTTGAACCATGACCGAAGTGTAAGTGCAAAAGAAATGCAGCGATGGATCATGGAGAAGACAGAGGAACATTTTCAGGAGGCAGTGAGGGAGAACAAGCTCAGCTTTCGTGCTGTTGACCCTGATGGTGATGGTAGGCAGTATGGCATGGCTATACACCAAAATGCATATATTGTTATCAAACTGTAATTTGTGGTTGAATAGTCAATCGTGCAGGTAGTGCATGTAGATTATGTAACCTACAAGAAACCAGAAACATACCATAAATAATCTAACGATTATTTAAAAAAATATTCTTTTAATTATTAAATAATATACGGTACAATGTGTTAGGTCTTGGTTCAATAGGTTATGTGCAATCATTTTAATATGTTTTACTAAACATTGAATCAGTCCGCCCCTCTGCGTGTAGCAAATCTTGTTTTTTGGCCCTCTGATGTGTTTGACTTTGACATCACTTCTGTAGGCTATGTCTGTTTTGTTTTTTTTATTCTTAACCTAATTATTCTGCCTTACCCCACCACCATCTGAGAATGTTCTTTGTCATTTACTTCAGTGTTTTTCAACCTTTTTTGAGCACACTTTTTCATTGCAAAAATTTCTACCTGGTTATCATGTATTGCCCTCCTGGCCAACTAGGAGACTTCTTAGACGAGTTTGATACACTGCTCTCATCCATTCCTGAGCACGACTGCCCCTTGCTCGTCCTTGGCGATATGAATCTACATCTGGACAACCCAAGCTCTTCTGACTTCCTCTCACTCATCCATTCCTTTGATCTACAACTGGTTCATAGTCCTCCAACTCACAAAGCAGGCAAGGTACTGGATCTTGTACTTGTCCGCAACTGCTCTACGGAATCCCTGACCATAACACCTCTGCACCTCTCGGACCACTACTTCATTCAGTTCAGCTTACGCCTCCCTGTAGTATCTCGGACCGCCCCTCCTCTGGTATCGTTCCGCCGCAATCTCCGCAATCTCTCTCCCTCTCGCTTTGCTTCTCTTGCCGCCTCTGCTCTTCCACCAGCATGTACATTCTCCTCACTTGAGGTCAATGATGCCACTGAGTCTCTGTGCTCTACCCTGAGGATGTGTCTTGATAGGCTATGTCCCCTATCCACCAAACCGGCTCGGCCCTCCCAACCGCATCCTTGGCTTGATGATTCCATCCGTCGACAGCGTACAAACCTCAGAGCTGCTGAAAGGCAATGGCGCAAATCAAGAAATCTTTCTGACTTAAACAGGTTCCCGGCACTACTCTCTTCCTTCTCATCTGATGTCACTGCTGCAAAGAAGGCTTTCTATAATGACAAATTTCAAAACCCCACGGAAACCAGGAGACTATTCTCAACCTTCAAAACTTTACTCAACCCCCCACCACCACCTTCTGCTACCAATCTGACAGCTGATTCTTTTGCTTCTTTCTTCAACGACAAAGTAGCTGCCATCAGTAGGCAGTTCTCTGAACCAACTGCAAAGGCTACAACTGGACCATATACTAGCGGCAGCACCTCCGATTACAATAGTCCTGCCGCGACATTTGCTTCATTCAAACCCCTCACCGAAATGGATGTGTCTAAACTTCTCACTTGCAGCCGTCCTACAACGTGCCCTCTGGACCCGATTCCAACCAACCTCTTGCAATCCATAGCTCCAACTATCACACCAGCTATCACACATGTGATCAACGCTTCACTATCAACAGGAATCTTCCCTTCTGCATTCAAGCATGCTCAGGTAACACCTCTACTCAAAAAACCCTCTCTTGCTCCCGACCAGGTGGGAAACTACAGGCCGGTCTCTCTCCTTCCGTTCCTTGCTAAAACTATTGAAAGGGTGGTATTCAAACAGGTTACTGAATTCTTGAACCAACAGAATCTACTCGACCATAACCAATCAGGCTTTAAGAGCGGCCACTCCACCGAAACAGCTCTACTATCTGTGGTTGAAGCCTTAAAAGAAGCCAGAGCGGAATCAAGGTCATCTGTACTCATCCTGCTTGACCTGTCAGCTGCGTTTGATACGGTAAACCACAGTATTCTATTGTCTATACTGTCAAACATGGGCATCATGGGTGATGCATACTGCTGGTTCGAATCCTACCTCACTGGGCGACTGTTCAAAGTGTCCTGGCTAGGACACACCTCTGCGCCTTACCACCTTGCTACTGGAGTGCCCCAAGGATCTGTGTTGGGTCCCCTTCTTTTCTCCATCTATACCACTTCTTTGGGCCAAATCATCCGCCAGCACGGCTTTTCCTACCACTGCTATGCCGATGATACCCAGCTCTATCTGTCATTCTCACCCAATGACCCAACCATCCAAACGCGAATCTCGGACTGCCTCTCTGACATCTCTGCATGGATGCAAGACCATCATCTCCAGCTGAACCTCTCAAAAACCGAGCTGCTGGTCCTCCCAGCTAAACCAACTATTCACCACAACATTTGCATCAACTGGTGGAATGACCTACCAAAAACAATCAGAACAGGGCCATCTCTGGAGGCCTTCAAAAAAGAAGGCCCAGCTATTCAGAGAACATCTTCTATCTTAGCACTAAAATGAACTGAAGCACTATCCCCTAGCACTATGCTCCTTAAGGTTTCTGCTATGTAGCTTGATTGTCATCCTCGTTTTTGTAAGTCGCTTTGGATAAAAGCGTCTGCTAAATGCATAAATGTAAATGTAAAAATCAAGAGGCACACTACCAGCAGATTGTGAAAAAATGAACTCTGTAATCTATACTGATTTGGATGCTGTGCAAAATAGAACTTTTGTTTTATTGCTGTTAAGTTTGAGAAAATTGGAGGAGAACCATGATCTAATCTCCATAAGACAGTCAGAGAGCGAGGTAGGTGGAAGGGGCGATTTGGGTTTGGAAGAGATGTAGAGCTGGGTGTCATTTGCGTAGCAGTGGAAGTTGATATTATATTTATAGAGTATATGATCAAGAGGGAGTATGTAAATAATGAATAAAAAAGCCCCCAGCACTGGACCCTGGGGCACACCTGCAGAAACAGGAACTAAACTTGAAGAGTGGGATTTAATTGGGATAAACTGAGTGCGGTCTGAGAGGTATGAGGTGAACCAGGCGAGGGGAATATGACTAATGCCAATGGTTGCTAATCTCTTCAGGAGGATATGATGGGAAACTGTATCAAATGCTGCACTAAGATCTAGGAGGATGAGGATGGTAAGAAGAACAAAATCAGATGCCATCAAAAGGTCATTGGTGACCTTTAAAGCTATGGTCTACGATTTTGAATATTTGTAATTATTATCAACTTTGTTTATATTGTGATTATGGTCCTGTGGACCAATATTCACAATATGAATAATCAAAAGAAGGAAAAAAAATCATTCAGTCTATCAGCCGTAATCCAGCATAGAAATTGACCAATGTGAACCATCCGGGACGGATGGTTCCCATTGGCTCCTACTCTCCATCCAATCCCCTCATCTCCCCTGCTCCTCGTCATCCCGCCTCGTCCCCTCCCACTCCTGTGTTTCCGATTACTCCCCCGTGATTAGCTTAGCAGCTAGGGGGGAGTAATTGTTGTACACTGAGGAGAAGTATTTGGTTTGGGGGGGCGGGATGCTTTTTTCAAATCTGTCTCAGAGGCTCAAGTGATTTTCAGAATCGTAGACCATAGCTGTAATGAAGCAGTTTCTGTACTATGATGTGGGCAAAAACCATAGATAGATTTTCAAAGATATTATGGTCATAGAGGTGTAAGTGTAGCTGGGAGGCAACAACTTTCTCCAGGATTTTTTAAATAAAGGGGAGGTTTGATATTGGGCGAAGATTATTGAAGTTATATGGATCTGTACCAGAGAGAATTGGAATGACAGAATCCATTTTCAGAGATGTAGGAACAGTTCCAGTGATGAGAGAGGAGTGGATAATACTGGTTGTGAGAGGAGCCATCAATAAAAGGTCACCCTGGAATGTGCAGTTTTGTCTCACAGCAAAATGCCAAAGATGCCACAAGCATTGAGGGAGCGTGCAATTGGCATGCTGACAGCAGGAATGTCAAGCAGATGTGTTGCTCGTGCATTGAATGTTCATTTCTCAACCATAAGCCGTCTCCAAAGGCGTTTCAGAGAATATGGCAGTACATCAACCGGCCTCACAACCGCAGACCACGTGTAACCACACCAGCCCAGGACCTCCACATCCAGCAGGTTCACCTCCAAGATCGTCTGAGACCAGCCACTCAGACAGCTGCTGAAACAGTTGGTTTGCATAACCAAACAATTTCTGCACAAACTGTCAGAAACCGTCTCAGGGAAGCTCAACTGCATGCTCGTCGTCCTCATCGGGTCTTGACCTGACTCCAGCTTGTCGCAGTAACAGACTTGGCCAAATGCTCACATTCGATGGCGTCTGGCACGTTGGAGAGGTGTTCTCTTCACGGATGAATCTCGGTTTACATTGTTCAGGGCAGATGGCAGACAGCGTGTGTGGCATTGTGTGGGTGAGCGCTTTGCTGATGTCAATGTTGTGGATCGAGTGGCCCATGGTGGTGGTGGGGTTATGGTATGGGCAGGCATCTGTTATGGACAAAGAACACAGGTGCATTTTATTGATGGCATTTTGAATGCACAGAGATACCGTGATGAGATCCTGAGGCCCATTGTTGTGCCATACATCCATGAACATCACCTCATGTTTCAGCAAGATAATGCACGCCCCCATGTTGCAAGGATCTGTACACAGTTCTTGGAAGCTGAAAATGTCCCAGTTCTTGCATGGCCAGCATACTCATTGGACATGTCACCCGTTGAGCATGTTTGGGATGTGCTTGAGCGGCATATACGACAGCGTGTACCAGTTCCCATTAATATCCAACAACTTCGCACAGCCATTGAAGAGGAGTGGACCAACATTCCACAGGCCACAATTGACAATCTGATAAACTCTATGCGAAGAAGATGTGTTGCATTGCAAGTGGCAAATGGTGGTCACACCAGATACTGACCGGTTCTGAGTCCCCAGACCCCCAATAAAGCAAAAAAACTGCACATTCCAGGGAGGCCTTTTATTGTGGGCAGTATAAGGTACACCTGTGCACTACTCATGATGTCAGATCAGCAACTTGATGTGGCACACGTGTGAGGTGGGATGGATTATCTCAGCAAAGCAGAAGTGCTCACTATCACACATTTAGACTGAGTTGTGAACAATGTTTGAGAGAAATGGTAATATTGTGTATCTGGAATTAATTTTAGATCTTTAAGTCCATCTCATGAAAAATCGGAGCAGAAACAAAGGTGTTGCGTTTATATTTTTGTTGAGTGTAGTTTAAAAAACTCAATAGTGTGTTATGGCAATGAGGACTTTTAATTTGAAACAGTTGAAGGCAGAGGCCAGGTGGAGGTAGAGGAAACCGTAGAAGAAGAATCTGTAGTCTTCAGAGAAAGAAAATACAAACTTCACTCTCAAATCCATTAAATACAGTTTAAAAGACAGATATGGGGCCTACTACAATAACCCCGTTTATACTTTGGGCCTTTAGCCTAGGAACTTAAGCCCAGGAACTTAACCCCAGAGTATTAGCACCAGGCCTAGAGTTCCTGATGAGTTTATACTGTAGTGGGCCAAGTGACTAACTGACAAAAATTAAAAAGACGCAACATTCCATGAACAGATAAAAAAACTCTGTAACCGTAGTAACAATTGATTATGATGTGTAAGCACCAGGGGCCAGATTCACAAAACCTTCTTAAGAAAAATAAAATTCTTAACTTGCACTTTTTTCTTAAATTCTGTCTTAAGACAAAAGTTAAGTAAATGTCATTCACAAATAAAATTCTTATGTTTTTTTTCTTAACTTTCTTCTTATGTTTTGTCCTAAGAAAAAAATAAGAATAATTGGTATTCTCGAAAACATAGTTCTTAAAAATCTTCTGTTTTCTCCTTAACTTTAAGACAACCCTGCACCATTCTTAACACAGCATCAGTAAAAAGATAAGCATTTAATTTATTTAAACACATTTCTTTAAAAACTAAATCAGAAATCTTTTTGATCATTTCAGGTTGTCAACAATGTTTTGTTTGTGTATATGTAACTGAGGTCCTCTTGCGCTAGTCCGTCCCCAGGGTCGAACCCGCGACCTCACAACTCACAGCTACCACGGATCAGGAGACGGATGCCCTAACCAGTCAACCGAAAAGCCCAGGCTCTCAGTCAACTGACTAGGACGCTCTTTGAAGTGTCGGGAGGGAAGAATGTTCTACACGCACAGCTAGGCTAGCTGCAATCCGTTAAATATAGCATTTATTAGGCTACATTTAAAAGGCTTAAGTATAGCATTTTGGAAGTACTGATAGTTTGTTAATTACTATAAGTAGATCAAGTAGACAGGGTTTATTTACATCATTTAATTGATTCCTGAAGGAAATGGTCATTTCAGATGGTCTCGGGGTATTTTGGGCATGAGCCAATCTTCTGTTTGCTGAGTGGTCAGGGATGTTTCTAATGCACTATACAGAAGAGTGAGACAGTTCATACAGTTTCCAACAAGAGCTTCAGAATGCATTAGAACCTGAGAAGTTCTTAAGTGAGAAAAACAAAGAAGTTCCTAAGACACTACAATGATCTTAAGAAAATGTTAGGGAATTCCACTTAAGATGATTCTTAAGAACTTCCTATTTTTTTTTCTTAAGAATCTTCTGAAGTTTATTCTTAAGATTTGTTTTGTGAATCCGGCCCCAGGGCTTGGGCTGTGGCCCTGACAGTTGAGGTGGGTCTGTTGTCAGGACAACAGTTCCAGGTTTAGCCCTGTTCAGGCCCAGTCCTGTCTAGTATAAACTCCTGCCTGGGCTGGGCTGGGCTTAAGTTCAAACACCAGTTTTGGCCCCAAGTATAAACGGGTCTAATATGTAATGGGGCTACCTTAGCGTTTGCAGTTTTCCACCCAAGCAGACAATATTTTGGCAGGCAGTGTGATTATGCAAACTATACATGGCCACAAATACATGGCCAACGTGACTAACGTCATATCTGGTAACTCTGCTGAAAAGTATTCCATTTGGAACAACACTGTCATTCATACACTTTTCCTGTAGTGCACAGTGTTCATAGTGTATGAAAGGGAGTGTACTTTCGGAAGTGAGCGATTTGGAACAGACTGAATAAATAACATTATATACTTAACCCCTTGCATACATTAGGTCGCCATCATTATAACAGGGACTATATTTTCAAGGAATAATGTCTGTATTGACCAGGGGTTATAGTCACTACACTGTTCCCACCTGGTCAGAGGGAGAGTAATGGTTGACTATAGAATAGGCAGTCAATTCAGGACTAGTAGTTACATACTGCATGGGTATTACAGATGATTATGTGCTAGCAGCTAAGGAACTAGTTTCCACTTCAGAATGGGAGCCAATTTCCCAGTTGTTAAGTGCTGTTTGACATTGCAAACAGTAGTGAAAAACATCAATGACATTTAGCTTTAAACTTGCTTATTCTAAGTGTTCTTCCACTACTCTGGATTTATTCAAACAGTATATTAGTGGGTTATACATATTCTATTGTGGTAGGTACTACTAATTAGTATGTAGAGATCAAGGCTGATTAAAGCATTATGAAGATTATATCAAGAATAAAGGCCTAATTAGTCATGAACAAGAAATTTGCGAATACACGCCTAACAAATGATTAATGTTGCCTAATACATGCCTTACAAGTCACTAATACAGGCATTAATTAGGTATGTATTAGTGGTTAATAAGTGAACCTTAAAATAAAGTGTTACCGTGTTAAAATATCTTCTGAAAATATGATTTAAAGTATACAGTGAGGGTAATCAAGAAAAGAAAAAGGAATACTTCACTGGGTCATTTATCCAAATCTAGTGAGAAAAGGGTGCTCATAAAAAAAACTTGGGCGTCCAAATAGCCATGAACCGATAAAAAACAATTTTACATGTAGCCAGAATCTAATAAAGGCTTTTTAATTTTTGTAAGGAGTGCCTCAAAAATAGTTTTTATCGGTTCATATACAGTGAGGGTAGTTCAGACCAAAATGGGCTTGCTAGGGGGGGAGTGCAGAATAAAGTTAAGGTACTCCTATCTAACTATCTACCTACCTAGCAACCACTTCCACTGGTTAAACAGCCTTCTCAGCAAACCATCATAGCTATCCTCGCTATTTTAGCAACCACAAGACAATAGCAACATTCTGGCAACCATTTCTAATATTGCATCCCATCAAGCATAACTAACTAAGTAAAACTAAGTAACTAACCTAGCAACAGCCTATTAACCAGCATAGCAACCACCAGTGCTTCTCTAGCAAAAACCTAGCAACACAGTCAAAGTGGGAGGTTGTCAATTTTGATATTGTCATTGCCATCTTAACTGTGAGCCTTTGGGGAAAAACCCTGCAATAAAATGTAAATGTTCTTTAGCTATTGTAATCTCAGCATACAATCTGACTTCTGTAACATCAGACAAACTAATATGATTTTTACAGTGTCCTTTTCTATGTATTTCTTATATTTCTATTAAAAATTCTCATTTTTTGCTGAAGGTCTTCTCTGCAATTTAGCTTGAATGTTAATCCTCTTTTTATAAGTTGCCTTAGAAGCATCAGGTACAGTCATGGTCAAAATTGTTGGCACACCTGATTGTAAAGTAAATAAGATTGTTTCAAGCATTTGATGCTCCTTTAAACTCATCTGGGGAAAGTAACGAGTGTGGGCAATATAAAAATTACACCTGAAAGAAGATAAAAAGGAAGAAAGCTCACTTAGTCTTTCTATTGTGTGTCTGTGTGTGCCATACTAAGCATGGACAACAGAAAGAGGAAAAGAGAACTGTGTGAGGGCCTGAGAAGTAAAATTGTGGAAAAATATGAACGATCTGAAGTCCATCCCCAGAGCTCTAGATTTGCCTTTGTCCTCAGTGCGCAACATTATCAAGAAGTATGCAACCAATGGCACTGTATCTCCCTGGGTGTAGACGGAAAATAGAAATTGATGAAAGGTTGCAACGCAGGACAAGCCGGATGGTGGATTAGCAAACAAGTTCCAAAGAAATTCAAGCTGTCCTGCAGGCTCAGAGAGCATCAGTGTCAGTGCGAACTATCTGTCAATGTTTAAATGAAATGAAACACTATGGCAGGACACCCAGGAAGACCCTACTGATGACACAGAGACATAAAAAAAGCAAGACTACATTTTGCCAAAATGTACTAGAGTAATCCTGGGAAAATGCCTTTTGGACAGATGAGGCCTACAAAGAAAAGAACACGGTACCTACAGTATAATATGGTGGAGGTTCAATGATGTTTTCGGGTTATTTTGCTGCCTAATTACGAATCCTTTCGTTCTAACCCTTTTAAATGAGCCTGTACATGACGCTCTAGCAGTGCTGCTGAGTCTCAAACAATTTCTGATGGTCAAAAATGTGTTTGACTCCTTTAAAAGTGTTGTTGGGAAAAGACGCTCTTCCAATATGAGAGACCAAGAGCAATTTTCAAAGGATAAGTGGTCCAGAATTCCACGTGAGTGGTGTAAGAAGCCTATTGATGGTTATTGGAAGTGACTGGATGTGCAACCAAATATTAAGTTAAGAGTGCCAATAATTTTGGCCAGCCTATTTTTGGAGTTTTGTGTGACATTATGGCAAATATGCTTTTGTTTTCCCTCCTGTTTTTGTTTTGTTCCAATACACATAAAGAGAATAAACACGTGTATAGCAAAACAAGTGATAATGCAATACTTTTCTGTGAGAAATACTTGATTTTCTGAAAAAAAGAGGGGTCCCAACAATTTTGGCCATGACTGTAGGTTATTATGTTAGTTATGTAAGTTTGATCTGCCCACAGGGTATGTGACGTGGGATGAGTACCGAGTGAAGTTTTTGGCCAGCAAAGGCTTCAGTGAGAAACAAGTGGCAGAGAAAGTAAAAAATAATGAAGAGCTTAAAGTGGATGAAGAAAGTAAGTATAAATTTGTTCAAGTTCTAGTTGTAAATGGACTGCATTTATATAATTTCTTTCTAATCCAGTGAGTGCAAAAATTATGGTGGAGGCTGCCACCAGGAGCAATCTGAGGTTTAGTATCTTGCACAAGGACACTTCAAGATGCCAAATTGCATCTCTACCACTTGCACCACCAAATTTTTTTTTTGTTTTCAGGGAAGATGCTAAAACAGAATAGTTGAAAGTGATGGTATTAGGTGTTGCCATGTTATGCCATGATGGTAGCTGTTACGATCTTGGAGGTTTGAGGTGATTATGGGTGAATAGATTGTTCTCTGGCATAGAGAGAGATAACCCTTTAGAGTTGAGTAATTAATGATGTAAACAAGCTGGATTGAGCCCTTCATGTTTATTGCAAGGGTTTTCAAACATGTAGTGGAAACTGCAGCTGACATACTGCTGTGTGTCACATAACGTCCTTGGGTGCCCTTGGGTGCCTAGGCTAGTGACTTTCTTTTGTGGTTGCTTACATTTGCATTTACTCTTGCACTGCCATTGCTCTATGCGCTGCCTCTGACAAGACCACTGTAAGCCCTTTCCATTTTTGCAGCAGTTCATTAGATTTTTTTTTATTTAAAATTAATAGATGACTCCTAATGGAGAAAATTTAATGGATTTTATACTAGATAATAATGCCAGAATTGCATATCATTGTAACCTTGGAGTGCTTTTCATACTGTGCAGCTCAGGAGATCTTGGAGAGTCTGAAAGATCGCTGGTTCCAGGCAGATAATCCCCCTGCTGACCAGCTTCTAAATGAAGAGGAGTTTCTGTCATTCTTGCACCCTGAGCACAGCCGTGGGATGCTCAGGTACATGGTGAAGGAGATAGTTCGGGACCTAGGTAACTCATGTCCTTACTTTCCTCTCACCTAAACAGGTATCAAACTAAATAATACTGTCAGCACGATGCAGTGAGTAGGGATGTCCTGGCATAACCCCATGAAAAGAAAAGAAAAATGACAGGCAGGGATTTAATTGGTATTGATTTTTGCATAAGGACGTTAATGGTCCTACCCTCCTGTAGAGATTTCAAGTTCCCATTACATGTCATCAAATAAACCATATGATCTTATTACGCATGACTAAAAAAAAAATCTCATGCCTCTGGACATATACTTGTCATGGTTACATACTTGATTTGGGCATAAAAGCAATAAAAAAATTAAATGTGTACACTAATTAGACTATAAACTGTCCCCTGCAAAATGAGTTCCAGCACAACTAATCTTAACTTGGCAAATGCTGATATCCTAAATTGGACATAAAACACTTTCTACTGCCATCCATTTAACACAATTAGTATGTAACACTATTAGGGTCATGTCAGGTTAGAAATTCACTGTCACTCAGATTGCAATTTGTGTTAATTTAGCATCATAATAATCTTAAGATATAGTCCCACATTGAGGGCAGACAAGCCATAGAATGTTAAAAGTTCAGGGCAGTGCATGACATCATGCGTAAGTCCATGAGTGGGGAATCATTGAGGAAATATTTGAAGGGTCCACTTAGGTAGTGCTATAGGAAAGGGGTCAGTCTCGTCAGGGGTGGAACATGAACTTGGTCAGAGTCCGATTAGTTGGAGGCAAGGATGACCTCAGCAGAGATGATTATGGAATTAAGGACTTAAGAAGCAATTGAGATGCTGCCCATGTGGTCATGTGTGTTTGTGTGTGTGTCAGTTTGTGCATACTGTATATTACTGTGTTTTACGACATGACACATGAAAGGTTTTGTCACTAAGCTGTAGCAGCATTAGCAGCATTGGTGTATAGCAAACCGACACTGTTGCAGGGGTGGTCAGTGGCCACCAAACAATAAATAGAAAAAGGCCCTGAAGGTACAATGGTTTACTGTGCACCATCCCTGACTTGGCAGTAATAGGAAAGTTTTAAAGGAATACGTCACTGTTATTGTTACTGTTAATATTGAAATGCGTTCTTCCCTTGTCTCTTAACTTAGACGAGTTGATGCAGAAGTGAGTGCGTGCACTCAGTTGCTCTGGCGTGCAATGTTACTTTGTTAGCATTTCGCCTACTCTATTTCTTTCAGTACAGTTCAAACTGGAATGAAGTTGGAAGCAACCAAACACATCCACGTCTTTCATAATTACATGCTGTTACTGGAGTAGTTATTTGACCAGCTATGGTGACACATAATGAAACGTAGAGATTTTCTATAATAAAGACAACTATAATGTATGGCGGAATAACACTTGGGAGACGTTTGCCGTCAGAGCAGTAACATCACATGAAATATGATCGGATCGGATCTGAACCGCTAACAGACAGGTAGGCCGAGTTATGAGTGAATCCATCGGTTAACTTCCGCCGGATCTGAATAGAGGGCACTTCTAAAGCACGTAGGCCAGTCACAGGGTTCCCGCGGGGTCTTAAAAAGTCTAAAATCAAAAAGTGAAATTTAAGGCCTTAAAAAGTCGAAAAAACTAAGGTCTAGGTCTTAAATTTAATTGACCCAAGTCTTTAAATTATTTCCTCCGTTCATTTAAGCATTGTCCACTGAAAAAATCAGAGAGTTTTCAGAGACAGTTGATAAGAACATGGACAAGTGTATATTTAACGAGACCTGGCTGGATAACAGCGAGTTTTGCAGCTGGTTACAAGCTGTCCCCGGCAATAAACATATAATGCAAGCAAAATATGCAAGAAGAATCTACAGTTAGCGTCATTGGGCGTAAAGGCACTGGAGTCCCATGCCAAAGCTGATAAACACCAGCTTGCCAGCTTGTTCATCAATAAAAATGAAATTTTTTGAGAATATCTGGGATTCAATTCAATTCAATTCAATTTTATTTATATAGCGCATTTTTACAAAAGGCATGTCACAAAGCGCTTAACACAAGAGGCCCAATGAGCAACAGGGGCAAGGAAAAACTCCCTCGCAGCGTTTTTTGTTTTTACTTGTTATGGTAGAGGAAGAAACCTTGGGCAGTTCCGACGGCTCAAGGGGCTAACCCAACTGCCTAGGGCAGGTTTTCAGTCTCTTAGATGGTGAGTAGTCCACTATTATTCCATTAGATACATATTACAAGAAAATTTTGGTAAATAAAGTACAGTAATATAGGAGTCCCATTAGAATCCCAGGATATAGTCCCATGTCATTAGGCGCAGTCAAGCCAGGGGCCAGCTAGAGGCTGTAACAATCATGTCAGGGTCATCTGTGAGCTGAAGGCAGACCGCCCAGGAAGCCAGAGATGCAGGATCAGGCAGTGGAGGGCAGGGGTGACCCTCAGCAGGGAGGCAGTGGCATGGACAGTGGAGTGGGTTGAGGACCAGGGGATCATATGAATGTTTCGATCAATGTGTTGTGTTGGTCTTAATTTTCTAACATAATGGTCTAAAAAGGTCTTAAATTTAACTAAGGGCGTATTCACACCTGCACTGTTTGGGTCCACTTTAAACGGACCAGAGTTCGTTTTCCACGTTGGTCCGGACCTTTTGTGCAGGTGTGAATACAACAAACGAATCCTGGTGCGGACCACTTTTTGAGGTGGTCTCGGTCCGCTTCCAAACGGACTCTGGTGCTCAAGTCTTTTCTGTCCAATGGGAGCAGCGATCGTCACACACGTGGATATATGTGTACAGAATAAAGTTCGCTTGCAAAAAGTACAGTGTGAATGCAAACCGCACCAAATGAAAAAAAATAGTCCGCTAATGATCCGGACCAAACAAGTGGACCAAAGGACTTTTCAGGTGTGAATACACCCTAACTGAAACCTGCAAGAACCCTGCAGTCAGTGAATCCTCCGCAAAACATCATCCAGAAAACATGTCTAATTTACCGCTACCTAAAACACCAGTACATGATGGACTGCACGAGTTAACTTACGCCATAACAGAAAATTAATCAATCGAGACCTTAGCCAAATGGCTGAACCAAGCGTAGGTCTAGTGCAAAGCACATGAGTCTCCTAATGTAGCCCAGTAATTTACCACACTTTCATATTTTAAGTATGAGCATTACAGTCTGACCCCTCAAAGCTGTTAGGGATGTCCTGAAATGGAATCACGTTGGTTGCTTTGTGCCAAAATCAACCTGATCATGAGAATTGCAACGCAGCTTCCCGAAATCCAGGCAATTATTCAGAAGGTCACAAACATATGAGCAGCCTACGTGCGAAGAAGCACACAGTGGCGTCTAGAAAGTTGCGCAAGGTGCAGCAACAGGATGGGGCAGGCATTGCGGCCGAAACAAGATGTGGCGACATGATGGTATGCAACATACATGCTGTAGCGCATATTGAGAATTATTTGCTATTTTATATTTAAATATTATTTATTTTTATTTAAATTACATGTAACATAGGTTGTACATTCTACATTTGCAGCCTATTTCCTGTAGTGATTTTGCACATAGGCTATAGTTTTCTGGTTGTTGTTTTTATCTTAAATGTTTTATGTTTTATGAAAGGATTTATATTTTCCTTCATTTGGCACAGGCCTGTTTATTCAAGGCAATGCCCTGATTTGCACTAAACTTTTTGCTTTGTGTGTTTTGTAATATTTTTTTAAAATACATCTTTGCCAGTGAGGTAACCTTGTCTTGATACTTTTATTTGAATTTTAATTGAGCAATTGTCATGCATGACACTTTATTTCTTTAAAAAAATAACTCAAACAATTCAGTTGACTCACTGCTGTCAACTGAACATTTGGCAATTGCTTACATTTTGCAATAGTGACTGAAATGACTCGCAGATCCGGATCAGTGTACTGAGTGACTCAGAGGGAGCCGAATCTGACAAATGATCTGAATAATTCAGGTCTACTAGAAACACGTTGCGTAGGCTACTCGCGTTAGTTCCGTTCTTCAAACGAGCGCATGTTGCAGTAAGAAATTAATAATTTAAATCATTGGCTGATCGGTGCAGGGGCCAAGACCAATTTTACCCCTGGTCCACCCTGGCCCCCGCCTAGAACCGCCAATGTTTGAACTTCTTTATACTACTGGGGGTACACAGGGGAAAATGGCAGAGTGAAGGTGGGGAAGGAGCCAGCTGATGGGGTGTGGAGGGTAGTGTGCTGTTGCGTGTGTGTGTGTGCAGGAGGGGGAGGGGGGGGGGGGGGGGGGGGG
>JAGFZM010000149.1:410899-432164 GCA_017657215.1 Limnothrissa miodon
GGGGGGGGGGGGGGGGGGGGGGGGGGGGGGGGGGGGGGGGGGGGTGTCAGTCATTATGTATGATGTTGGGGAGAGGGAGGGCAAACTAGTAATGGTAAAAGGTGAGACTGGGTACGCTACACCACACTACATTACACTACACTAAACCACACCACACCACACTACACTACACTACACCACACCACACCACACTACACCATCCTACACCACAATACATCACAATACACTACACCATCCTACACTACACCACAATACACCACACTACACTACGCCACACTACACCATCCTACACTACACCACACCACATCACTTTACAGTACACTACACCACGCTATACTTTTTAACTTTTTCCCTCCCCACTTTACTTTATTACAGATAACACTATGCTCTGAGCCATAATTGCCTTCAAATGCAGTACAGCTGATTCCTTGTCTTAATTAATATTTCTGGTATAAAAAAAATCTCATTGACTTATTGAATTTTGCTTAGTTTAATTTTGTACAACCTATATAACCAACTTATATAGGTTGTACAAAATTAAACTAAGCAAAATTCAATAAGTCAATGAGATTTTTTTTTACCAGAAATATTAATTAAGACAAGGAATGCCACTGCAGATCGAGCTCAGTGTGTCAGTGTAATAGAGTTAATATTGCTCTGTGAGTATCTTGACTAGGGCATAAAACTAAATAAACTTCTTTTTGCACACTTTAGATCAAGATGGTGACAAAAAACTCACTCTGTCTGAGTTTATATCTCTGCCTATGGGGACCGTGGAAAACCAGCAAGCTCAAGAGATTGATGATGATTGGGTTCGTGAGAGAAGAAAAGAATTTCAAAATGTCATTGATATCAACCGTGATGGCATTGTGACAATGGAAGAACTGGAGGTGAGGCATCATTGTTTTATTGAAGCCATTCCATATTAAACTGCTGTTGCTGACTGAGTTTTGTGGTTGGACCTTTGGTTGGATGTTTAGTTGCTTTAATACAGGGAGGATCAAAAGTATTTGAACACTGCGATTTTGCAATGTAGATTCATTTCCACTGTGAGACACAAAGTAAAAAAAATAATAATGAAATCACTCTGTGAATTTTAAAGAATTTATTTGGTTTGCACTGCTGCACAAAAGTATTTGAACACCTGCCAATCAGCAAGTATACTCGCTCTCAAAAACCTGTTATTCTCCTTTTAATAAGTCCACATCTACTCCATTTAGTAACCTTAATTAGTAGCACCTCTCTGAGCTCTGTCAGTCTGACTGACACCTGTCCACCCCACAGTCAGTCAGACTTCAACTACTACCATGGGCAAGACCAAAGATCTGTCAAAAGACACCAGAGACACATTTGTGGACTCTACAAGACTAAAGGGCTGTTGCCAAGCCACTTGGTGAAAATGGATCAACTGTTGGTGCAATTCTCAGAAAAGGGAAGAGGCTAATGCTGGGCTCAAACAGGATTCTCGGCCCCATTCTTCTTATGACAATCGGGGGAACGTTCAGTCCCCAGGAGGATTGTAAGCGATTGTCGTCCCAGTTTTAGTTGTGTGCAACATTCTAAGATTTAATTTTTGGGGTTTCAAGACTGACCGATCGTGAATCGTAGATATCAAACATGTGTGATATTTACGACTGGAAATGGAATGTTGGGCAACCGCGAGAGTTCTTTTGATCTACAAACTGAACTGATAGGAAAGGGAAAAAACAACATGGAGAAAAAGAAAATTAAAATTAGGTGGACAAATCAGTTAGAGCAGTATGAATGTATATATAATATGTCGAGTAAAACCTACCACAACAGGTTGGAAAAGGAGAAGAGCCTGAGCGAAATGGCGAAAGCATTGGGTATACCTGGTGAGCAAAACATAATACTATAGGCTAGTTAACGTCCAGAAACGGTTGATAAACAATTAGCCTAGGCTCCGTTGTAATATTCTAATGATCAAACCAAAACCTAGCCTACCTACCAATCTATCTATCTGTCTGTCTGTCTTGCTGAAGAAGTGAAAACACGGGCAACATCTCTTCGTACTCAGTACGTAAAACTATGCAAACCCCATAACGTTTTAAGTACTTGAATACGACGTATTAATATAGGCTACCTGCGTTTACGCAGGTCTATACGTCGTATTCAAGCACTTAAAAAGGAATTTAGATTGCAACCCTGCCTAGATTCCATCACTGTTACCCGTTTTTGGTGGTCCCAGCTTTGTGTCTTGTTTATAGTCATGATATCATGATATATTGTAATGACATGTAAGCCTACCCGACAGCAGAACGTGTGACATGCTTTCAGGAAAATGTACAGAGTTTTCATCGCACATGTCACCACGGCATATGATAGACAAGACAATCGTAGGAAAAATCCTGTAACCGTGCATTCCAGTCGTGTAGTGTGTGCGTGTTTACGACTGGAGACAAGATTGTCGGATGCGATTCTCTTTATGTGTGCGGCTTTTAAATCGTGTAGTTTGAGCTGAGCTTTAAGACAACAGTTGGTCTCCCTCAGAAAGGGGCTCTATGCTAAATCATATCACATGTGGTGTCACTGAGGATAAGAAAGGTGAGGAATCAATCCAGAACTTCACGGGAGGAGCTGGTCAATGACATGAAGAGAGCTGGGACCACATTTTCAAAGATCACTGTCAGGAGAACACTATGCAAACATGGTTTTAAATCATGCATTGCACAGAAGGTTCCCCTGCTCAAGTCATCACATGTCCAGGCCCGTCTGAAGTTTGCCAATGACCATCTGGATGATTCAGAGGAGGCGTGGGAGAAAGTCATGTGGTCAGATGAGACCAAAATAGAACTTTTTGGTCTGAAGTTCACTCACCATATTTGGAGGGAAAAGAAGGTGAAGTTGCCAAAGAACATCATCCCTATTGTTAAGCATGGGGGTGGAAAAATCATGCTTTGGGGATGTTTGTCTGCAAAGGGGACACTATATTAAGGAGAGGATAAATGAGCCCATGTATTGTGAGATTTCAAGTCAAGTCAGTTTTATTTGTCAATTTCTTCACATGTACTTGACATACAAAGGAATCGAAATTACGTTTCACACTTGTCCCATGCATAGACGTTGACAACAATAAAGTCCAGATGCACAACAAAAAAACAATTTGAAACAATAAGGTAATGTTAAGTAAAAAAAAAAAAAGTGCAAGTAGGCTTAAGGCATTATACTTAGGTAACACACAGTATATATACTACAAGACATAACATAAAGTGTTCCAGCAGTGTTGTTTTGTTGTCTTAGTGCAACACAAGATTTTAGCAGCAGTAGTATTAAATATAAATAGTGGTAAAAAGTGGTATAAATAGTGGTAAGAAGAATACTAGAATATATAGCAGCAGGTTTGTGCAATTTGCAATGCAGAGGTAGTTATTTTCAGTCCAGAGTGGTGTTTTGGTTTTTGGTTCAGAGTGTTTGTTTCCTTGTTGGGGTTAGGGTTAGGGTGTGTGTGTGTGTGTGTGTGTGTGTGTGTGGGGGGGGGGGGGTGTAGAGTCCAATCTGTCTTCCTATACTCCTGAAGCTGTTGGTGAGCCTGGTGGTGTGGGAGCGGAGACTTCTGTATCTCTTTCCAGATGGCAGGAGGCTGAACAGACAGTGTGCGGGGTGGGTTGCATCCTTGACAATTGTGATGGCTTTGCGGGTGAGGCGGGTGGTGTAGATGTCTTGCAGGGAGGGGAGTGGTCCGCCAACTATCCTCTCAGCTGTTCTCACGATGCGTTGTAGAGCTTTTCTGTTGTAGTCAGTGCAGCTACTGCCCCACACAGTGATGCAGCTGGAAAGGATGCTTTCAATGGTTCCTCTGTAGAATGTGGTCAGGATGTGTGGTGGGCCGCTTGCCCGCTTGAGTTTGCACAGGAAGTAGAGACGCTGTTGTGCTTTCTTGGCCAGTGATGTGGTGTTGGTAGTCCAGGAGAGGTCCTCACTGATATGCACCCCCAGGAACTTGGTGCTGCTCAATTTCTCTTCTGCAGCGCCGTCGATGGTCAGCGGGTGGTGACAGGTGTGGCCTCTCTGGAAGTTGACAATAACCTCCTTGGTCTTGCTAACATTTAGCAGGAGGTTGTTGTCTCTGCACCACGTGGTCAGGAGCTCAATCTCTTTCCTGTAGTGGGTCTTATCGCCCTTGGTGATGAGCCCCACCAGCGTTGTGTTGCCCGCAAACTTCACAAGGTGGTTGGAGCTGTAGGTTGGTGGCAGCGGACTGAGCACACAGCCTTGTGGAGCCCCTGTGCTCAGGGTGATGCTGTTTGAGACATTGTTGCCCACACACACCGCTTGAGGCCTCTGGCTGAGGAAATCCAGCAGCCAGTTGCAGAGGGAGGTGCTGAGGCCCAGTTTGTCCAGTTTGCAGATGAGTTGTTGTGGTATTATGGTGTTGAATGCTGAACTGAAGTCTATGAACAGCATTCTCACATATGAGTCTTTCTTGTCCAGGTGAGTTGGGCTGGGTGGAGGGCAGAGCAGATTGCATCTACTGTGGATCGTTTCGCTCTGTATGCGAAATGGTATGGGTCCAGGTTGGTAGGCAGGGTGGATTTGATGTGTGACATGACTAGTCGTTCAAAGCACTTCATGATGATGGGTGTCAATGCCACAGGGTGGTAGTCATTGAAGCAGGCTGGGGATGATTTCTTTGGCACAGGTATGATGGTGGCAGTCTTGAAGCATTTTGGGCAACAACCTCTATCCCTCAGTCAGAGCACAAATGTTGGGTCGTGGCAAGGTTATCCAACATGACAGTGACCCAAAGCATACAGACAGGATAACCAACGAGTGGCTAACTAAGAAGCATATCAAGGTTCGGGAGTGGCCTAGCCAGTCTCCAGACCTATTCCAATCGGAGGAAGCTGAAATTCATTTTTGCCAGCCATCCCATAGCGCCAGCCATGGAACCTGACAGATCCAGAGGAGATCTGTATGGGGGAGTGGGCCATAATCCCTGTGGGAAACAGATTTTTTTTCTCGCAGATGTTCAAGTACTTATGTGCAGCAGAGCAAAACAAATAAATTCTTTTAAAATCATACAATGTGATTTCCTGATTTTTTTGAACATTCTGTCTCTCACAGTGGAAATGCATCTACATTGTGAATTTCATACCCCTCAATGATTTATAAGTGGGAGAACTTGCAAAATTGCAGGGTGCTCAATAGAGGTGTGAATCTTCACTGGTCTCACGATTAGATGTCGCGATGCATCACAAAGCATTAGAACACAAAGCAATTAGAAACGCTCTAAATATTTTAAAAGCTGATAATTTCACACATTTTGGATTTTTTGAATAGATATGGAAGCATTATACAAGTCACATGACTGCCACAGTCACTGCTCGGTGTAAATTAGCCACAGCAGTGGAAAAGACGGAGGAGACCAAGTAGTATTTAACAAAATTCCGTTTTTTTTCCCCTAAAAAGTGCAATTATTTACTAAGTGCTACTATTTTCACTTACAAATATATATAGAGAATGTGTAAAACAAAAACTGTACAAAAAATAATAATTGACATGCACCACAATAACTCAATGAACACACAAAATTGCATTTAAACCCGAAACTACTGAAACATCCCTGTGCCAATGGGTTACCGTTTTGTTTCCCGGTGAGTGAATTGATTACGGAGTTGTTATTACAAAAGTTTTAACCAATAAATAAAGTTTGACACAGATGGGACCATTTTTTAAACTTATTTTTGTCACTTCGAAATAATCGATTATGTTCTTTCACTGCATCAATGCAGAATCGCCCACGTCTGCATCTCGATACATCGATTATGTGATGATACTGAAATGGCAAAACAATGAACTTGTATAACTTTATTACATCATCACAACATTACGGGTTGTTACGGGTGTTGAGGGTCTTCAGAGTTTGCACAAAGATGCAGCAATGAGACAAAAACTGCAAGACTTCACAATTCCCATATGCACAAAAAAGTGAAAAAAAGGTGAAAAAAGGAAAAGAAAAATATACACTAAATATTTACAAAATGACTGACTTGGTGTAGCCACAGCTAAACACACAAGTAGTAAGCTGAATACTGAACAATTAATAGCAAGAGAAGCCTCACTTAACTGAGGATACTTGCGGGACCAACAACAGCAAAGACAATGTCTGCTCCTACCAACCACCTCTAATACAATGATCCTGCTACCCATTTTATGGGTACCTGAACTCCCCCCTAATTGACGCAGACCTCTAAAGAGGCTAAGCACAGGGGTGTTCAGAGAGCACAACCCAAGTATGCAACAAAATAAACTGTTACAATAAGCATATAATCAATAACAGGCCTCATCCACAATGTTAATAAATGACTGCATGCAAAAACATACACTACAAAGTTATTTTCAGAGTTAATTGATTTCGCTAGGGTGCCACTATGACACTAGCGAATGTACCCTAACCATAAAGCCGTTCTGGGATAGGAGCGCGCTTCCCTAATGACAACTAGGAAAAGGCTACTATGGCGCCAAGCGAGTAAGTTGTTTAAACACAGATTGAACATTAAACATTACAACATTTATACAGACAGACAACACCAGCAAGTTATTGTTAATGAAATGGTTGTACATGTAATCGTTTAATTAAAAAAAAATAATGTATGTTTTCCCTGATGGGTGAATGAATGTATGTTTCAATTCAATTCAAGTATTTATTGTCATTGTCGGAACAACGAAATTGCGTTTGGAGAATCCATACTTCATGATAAGTGCAAACCCATAAATAAAATAATAAATACCCTTTAAACCCAAGTGTAAACATTTGGCGCAGTATGAGACAGTTCTTAGCAGCAGCGTGAGAGCATGTCAAGTAATGTTCATAGAGCGGGACATTCAGACAAAGACCTGAGAATCATGACAAAGTGCAACAATGCAACCAGTTCAATGTTATTGCACTGTGATGGGATATGATAATTGTCTATTGAGAGAGGGGGGGCAGGGGAGAGAAAGAATAGTGACATAATGCAACAATGCAGACCAGTTCAATGCTATTAAGAAGTTAGATGTGGTAATTGTCCATGAGAGGGGGGACAGGGAGGGGAGAGGGGCAGAGGTCAGAAGCCTCACAGCCTGTGGATACAGACTGTTGGCCAGTCTAGATGTTCTGGCCTGTATGGACCTATACCTTCTCCCTAAGGGCAGCAGGTGGAAAAGGTGGTGCGCAGGATGTTGCGCACCCTTCTCAGACAGCGAGTGGAGTTACAGTCAGTGTCACATGAAATGTCTCAGCTGCACGCACGAACCTTGCGTGCGTCATGTGTGCATTTTCTGAAGAAGCTGCAGTGTACCCAAACAACCACCAGTTGGCACTTGGGAGTGCCCGCGACCGCGAGTGTTCTAACATAGCCTACAGCTGTCAGGAAATAAAATTGAGCTAGTTAGACTATTTACAGTAACAAAATAACAGTAGGCTATTCAGTATGTTATTTGAGTGTTGTTTTCGTATTTGTGTTAACCAACCGTAGGCTAAATATAGTAATTAATAATTCAATTCAATAAAAATAGCCTAATTAAGGCTGACGCATAGTCCAGATGGGAAAGATGACTGTGATCAACACACAGCAGAATGAGCTCATCAAGACTCTGTGTTTTCAGCCCCATATCATATAATAATTTTAACGTTTCATTTCATATTCATTGTAAAATATTAAAGCAACACTAAAGAGTGTAACAACGCGTCAGAGCGATGCAGACAGAGTACGCAGACAACACAGACCTTGAGAGTTCTGATTGGTCCGCTTCACATCGGGTGACTGTGTGTCTAAAATTTGGATATAATTTTGGAGTCTAATTTTGGATTTAAGACAAATATCTTCTCATACTTTCACATAAGTATTTGTTTAGCGATAGCTAGCAAGCTAATCCATTGTAAACACACGTGGCACCCTGTGCTTACAGTTTGTGCAAACAGTATTTTATAGGTTCGTAGTTTCCCTTCGCATTTTGTTCTATATGTCTATAACTTACAAGTGTTATGCTGCTTCTCCAATTTTTTAAACAATCACTTTATCCACACGGCTTTAGTTATCACGCAACTGCTACATGGCAACGACACTCCAACAGAGCAAAGAGTCCCAGAAACGTTCCAAGAACGACCCAACGCCCCTTTGTGTTGTGGCAGTGAATTGCCACGCGTTGCAGTGACTCCGACACAGAAGTATAAATCAAAAACGTTGGCGAAGGTGTCTGCGTCGCTGCAACGCAGAAGTATCATTCCAGCTTTAAAGGAAACTTGCAATGCGTTGAATAAGCAGGTTATATAACTGACCATTTTGCTGTACGTTGTAGAAGAGCAGTTCACCACTGACTTCACTTTGCATGCTAACCACCCGTGGAAATATGCGTTATACTCACCAACACTGCACATGAGTTAGTGGTGAAAATTACTTCAATCGCGATTGAAGTGAGGTTGTGTAAATGTGTTAACTTCAACAACCCTTGTTTTTTCACAGCTTTGTTGTACTCCAATAAGTGCATCTGCTTCAAATGATGAAATACTGTACGTTACTGACAGACAGGATCTGAAAACAACTTCTGATTTTTGGTGGGTGGTGGATGGATGGGGACAATACAGAAATTTGACCCCAATGTGACTTTAGGACCAGTTTGCTGGGAAACCACTTATACAGAGGAATGTTATTGAATTGAGATGTACTTCAACAACATCAGCATCCATCTCTAAATCAGTAGATTAACATTATAGCACCAGATGTAAGATTAACATTCAAAACACACTCACAAACACAATGATGCTTGTCTTTGCCTTGAAGTTGAAGATTTAATTCTTTCAGCTTAGCGAACACATCACTAAGATAGGCCTAAGTCAGTTTAAACAGAAATGGTTCATCATTAAATTTGCCCACTGCCTCATTCATGCGCTCTTCCTCCAAAAACACCTATCTCCGTTCTGACATCATTTTGTCACGGGAGAGCAACCTGGCTTCACTGTGAAACAGCACAGCTTTATGATCAGCTTCCATCTCCTCGCAAAGAGCAGAGAAAAGTCGCACATCTTTCGCAAATGCAGCTTTCACCATTCGCTTTTCCTACTAATGGTATTCTGCGAGTTTTCGTTGAAAAAAAAGTGATGGGCTTATCAGCGTGATTTGGGTGTGAAGTCTCCAAGTGTCTACGCAATGTTAGGCCTCATACTGTCTGCTGCTGTCTGACACAGAACACACATGAATCGTTCTTCATCACCAACTGTGAATCCAAACGCATCATTTTTTTTTTTTTTTTTTTTTTTTCCGCCTGTCTTATTCTCATTCTCGCCAAATTTTGTGGCTGTGCGCCCATATGCACTGCAAATACTGTTTGCGCCACTGCTTGTATAAAATTCGTAAATTTTTAAACCATTAAATGTAATACCGGTACACACATTGTGTAGCTGTTGTGTAGCCTATGTCACAATTTATGCCTATACTATTATTATTTGTCTCAATATGGTTTCAGGCAGGCTTAAAATGTGTTTTAAGGTGTTAACATGCTAATTATGAATCCATTGTGATTGGGTGTTCTTTTGTTGAGTAACCTAAAAGACAGACATAAAATGCTCATTTTATTACGATTCCTCGCGCTCTACCCGCAGTAGCCTACCTCTGCCCCCACACTTTGAGAAACGCTGGTATAGGCTGTGTGAGAGAGACGTGTGAGTGACAGAGACGCAGGGAGAGCAGTGAAAGGAAATGCAGCTTAATGAATACGATGCATATTTTTAAAATGGCGTTAAAAAAAAAAACCTCAATATGTGGTGGCCGGAGTTGAATCTGTGGCGCACCGCCACAAATTCATCTATGTGTGGGAAACACTGGTGTTGGTCAGTTTGTCTGTGGAAGACTTAGGCCTACTGAGAACATCCTGTCAATGTTTCATCCTTTGAGTGTCTCCATCTTGCTCTGACTGGGATTGCACAGCTACAAGTGGTCCTTATATATTGACCACCCAAAGCCTCCACCTGCTTCCTCCCTGAGCTCTCGGAGCTGCTTGCCACCGTGTGCCCCATGTCCCGATCTACCATTCTACTGGGTGACTTTAACATCCATGTGGACTCTGGCAGCTCTTCTCTTGCGGCCGATTTCTGTCACTTTTGGATCACCCAACATGTGCCTGGCCCCACCCACACCAAAGGACATACCCTGGACCTGGTGTGCACCACTGGCACACCACTACTACACCTCCAGTGCACTGACCTGGCCATATCAGACCACCATGCTGTTATGTTCTCTGTTCCTCTGCCCCTACTCAGGAAACGCAAAGTACAGACCATCACCTTCAGGAAGACCAAAGAGGTGTGCCTGCCCCTGCTCTCCAGTGCCTTAGAAACTCACCTTGGTGCTCCCGCCTCTGGCTTCTCAGTGGCCACCCTGGTGGAACACTATAATAGTGCTCTCTCCACAAGTCTGGACTCTGTGGCCCACTCTTGTCACGCGTTCAGTCTCTTTCTCCCGACCTGCTCCTTGGTTTACTCCCGAGCTCCGGCTCATGAAGTCAACTGGTCGCCGGCTGGAGCGACTCCACAAAAAATCCGGCCTCACTGTCCATCTCGAGGCATACAAGGACCATGTCAGGAACTACAAAGAGGCCCTCTCCAAGGCTAAAACTCACTACTACTCCATGCTCATCAATAACCAACAACATGATCCTTTTCTCTACTATCAACCGCCTTCTCTGTCCTCCTGACACCCCCCAGCCATCTGATGCTGCTGAACTGTGCTCTAGGTTCAAGGACTTTTTTAAAAATAAAGTTGACACCATCCACCAGCATCTCCTGTCTACAACTCTCTCTACCACTCCACAACGGCAGGGAGCTCAACCTCCTGGTGCCCACCAGCTAGTGCAGGACAACTCCACCCCTGCTGCCTGCCCACCACAGCACAACCTCTCCTCCTTCAGCTCACTGGACATTGACCAGGTCACTAACCTTGTGTCCAAAGCCAAGTCATCAACCTGTAAGCAAGACCCCATGCCTACCTTACTGGTTAAATCATGTCTTCCTGTTCTTAGCCACACTATGATGACAATCATCAACACGTCCCTGGAGTCTGGTGAGGTGCCGTCAAGCCTCAAGACTGCTGCTGTCATCCCCACCCTGAAAAAGCCTGGACTGGACCCTGATGACCCAAATAACTATCGTCCCATCTCCAACCTTCCCTTCCTGAGCAAAATCTTGGAAAGAGTAGTGGCTGCCCAACTCCAACAGCATGAGCTCTTTGAACCTCTACAATCCGGTTTCAGAGCCCACCACAGTACAGAGACTGCCCTTGTCAAAATCACAAACGACCTCCTCACTGCTGCTGACAATGGCCTCATTACCATCCTCATCTTACTGGACCTCTCAGCAGCCTTTGATACAGTCTCACACACCATCCTCTTAACACGGCTCTCAGAGTTCACTGGACTATCCGATACAGCACTTTCTTGGTTTCAGTCATATTTATCAAACCGGCAACAATACGTCACCCTGAAAGATTCACACTCCACAACAACAACAACAATCAACCATGGGGTCCCCCAGGGATCTGTGCTTGGCCCCCTTTACCATATACATGCTCCCCCTAGGACAAATTATCCGCTCTCATGGACTCAGTTTTCATTGTTACGCTGATGACTCATAACTGTACATCAGCACCAGACCCTCTGCCCAACTCCCCCCAATGCCTCTTGTCCACTGCTTGCAAGATATTAAAACATGGATGACCACCAATCTTCTCAAATTAAACAGCAGCAAAACGGAGCTCATGGTGGTGGCACCGGCGCCACTGCTCAGGAAGGTTGGGGACCTCCTCCTGGATGTGGATGGCTGTTCCATCACTCCATCCCCCGAAGTCCGCAATCTGGGCGTCATCCTGGATCCTATTCTATCATTTCAGTCTCACATCAAAAGAATTACCAAATCTGCTTTCTATCACCTAAGGAACATCTCAAGACTCAGGCCCTCATTATCTGTTTCAGTAACAGAGACCCTCATTCACTCTTTCATCTCCTCCCGTCTGGACTATTGCAATGCCATCCTGTCAGGTCTGCCAAAAAAAGCCCTGGATAGGCTGCAATATGTCCAGAACGCTGCTGCAAGGGTTCTAACAGGCACTAGGCCCTGGCACCACATCACTCCCATACTCAAACAGCTTCACTGGCTCCCCATCAAATCCCGCATCAGCTACAAAGTCCTCCTCCTCACCTACAAATCTCTCCATGGACTGGCTCCCCACTACCTTACTGACCTTCTCCATCCCTACACCCCTCTGAGATCCCTGCGGTCCTCTTCCAAGGGTCAGCTGACCGTCCCCCGCAGCAGACTAAAGACCTTTGGCGACAGAGCCTTTAATGTAGCTGCCCCCACTCTCTGGAACAAGCTACCCCCTCATGTCCAATGTGCCCCCTCACTACCCCTGTTTAAAAAGTACCTCAAAGCACATCTCTTCACAGAGGCCTTTGGTCTCTAGTCCCCCCCTCCCCCACTTACATGCTTACATTACACATGCCTACATACTGTAAAGCGACCTTGGGTATTATGAAAGGCGCTATATAAAACCAAGATATTATTATATTATTATTATTGAGTGGCCTGCATTCACTCAGCGTGGTCTGACACAGGCCGGGTGTTGCGCTGGAAGCTTCTGCCCCGCATTGAAGTGGTACTTTAAGCTCGAACAACTTTGGTGAAACTGAAACTCTTTACTGCAGTGCGTGCAAATTTTCCCGTCTTTTTTCCTCTTGTATTCAAATTTCCACATCCAGAGAGCCAACCTGTTCTTGCAGCTCCATTGTCAGTGGTGCAGTAAATTGAGCAAGTGAAATTATGCGTTAAATATTTTAACATGATTAATTCCAAAAATGAATTACCTTAATTAACATGTTCATTTTGACAGCTATAGTTTTTACAGAAAATTAACTGTTAATTATCTGAACAGAAACCAGCGGTTCTACAGTTTCACATAAAGTGTGGTGTTTGTGTGATTAAAAACTCTGCAAGTAACCTGACAGCAAAGAATGGGTGCAGCTTTTGCAGTGTGTTCCTAAATAATGGATTAAGGACGGCTTTCTATTTCAGAAACTTTCTTCTAAATATTCCATAAATTCAAAAATATTAATTTTTTCCTCATTTACCATAATTTGTCTTGCAGGAATACATGGACCCCATGAATGAATACAATGCACTGAATGAGGCCAAGCAGATGATTGCTGTAGCTGATGAGAATCAAAACCACAGTCTTGAAGTAGATGAGATCCTGAAGTACAGCGAGTACTTTACTGGAAGCAAACTCATGGACTATGCCCGCAATGTCCATGAAGAGTTCTAACTTTTTACATCTATTGCTGTTAAATGTCTTAATGGATAGTGGACAAATCCTTTGCCATTCTGTTTATAATAGAGTAGGAAAATGATCCCTGAAAATATATGGTTGTTGAATTTCATTTGTTAATTTAGTAGACACTTGTATCCAAAGCAATTTATTGTACAGGTCTGAATATTTTCTTCAATAACTAACACCTGTTTTTGTTGCATTTGTACAGTGTATATGTGATTTGTCATCATTTAGGGAAAACATTTTTCCCACCCAAATTATCCTTTTTAGTTAAGTCTCTTTATTGTCAATTTCTCTACATATACTGGACATACAAAGGAATCGAAATTATGTTTCTAGCTATCCCACAGTGATGCGCACGGTCAGAAGAGTCAGAGGCCGCTCCCTCTATGTGCACCGCCTGCTATGCCATTAACCCAATCACACACCGTCACACACCAGTGGAGGGGATTACCATACAAGGCTCCAGCCTGCCACCAGTAGCAATTTTGGGGTTCAGTGTCTTGCTCAAGGACACTTTGATGGGGTCAGGTAGAGTGGGGCTTGAACCTGCAACCTGCAACCACTGCCCCCAATTAAGTACTAATTAAAGGTGCTCGATGAGATGCTGCAGGATTTTAGCGCAATTTCATTTTTGTCTCAAATCATAGGCATCTCTCTTTGATCGCGTTGTTTTTTGCCCCCTGAATACATAGTGAAGAAACGCAATCTCGAAAGGCAACACAGGCTGTAATCCTCCAATTAACACTCAAACAAACCTAAACACAACAAACCAAGGCCAACAAATGGACAACAAAGATGGTAGAGGACACGCATTAACTCCCACCCCATCTGGTTTGCCATTGTTTGTTATGTTTAAGTTCAGATCCCCCTGTTGCTAGAGTGTTTGTTTGAATACAAGTTTGAGTATACAGTCCATGTACTGTATTTTTTCATAGTGTATTCAGGGGGCAGAAAGCTAGGTGATCAAAGGGAGATGCCTATGATTTGAGATAATTAAATCCTGCTAAAATCCTGCATTATCTCATAGAGCACTTAGAAAAGGCATTTATAGTTAGAGATGGTTGATATTAGAAGAAACTGTAGATATGATTTTCTATGAGTGGTACATGACATTGGTTTAGTAAATTATCATGTTTATCATATTTGCTGGTTTTCAAAAAAAAAAAAAAAGTCATTAGTTCATTAGTCAATAAAGGTAATACCAGAGACCCTCTGCAAGCACATTGGGGATTCATCTGCCTCCTTGAGGCTTTATAACCATTTCAACCAATTTCTGTGAATGTTTGGTTAATGGTGCACACAAGCTCATTTAGGACAAAAACTTTACTATTGACCACCAAACATGTGAAACTTATCCTTCCCTACATCTTTCAGAATGCAGTTTTAACATGCTCCCCTATGCATGCCAAATACACAAAGAAAATAAAACTTTTTTCTTGACCTCTCAAACACATTCACCTTGTGTGTGTGTGTGTGTGTGTGTGTGTTACATGTACATGTGAAAAATAGCATTACCTTTCAATCTTATGCAGATGACACCCAACTATACCTCTCCATGAAGCCTAATGACTGTACGCCAGTAACAAAACTTGATGCCTGCCTACAGGATGTCAAAAACTGGATTAATATTTTCTTGTGCTTAACAAAACTGAAGTCATGATGATCAATTGACTAACACTGTACCCCATCATCAGAACCTACATAGCAGTCTTTCACTCATGTCTAAAGCAACACCAAAGACCTTTTAGTACCATAAAATAATGTTAAATTGTATTTTTTTATTTTATTTATTTACTTTCCACTCCTTTAAACCTGGAGGGACAAATGGTGGAGCAGGTAGAGACCTTCAAATACCTGGGCACACAGATTGACCAACGCCTGTCCTTCACCCAGCAATGCTGATGGAGTTTATAAGAAAGCACAACAGCGTGTCTTGTGAGAAAGCTGAAAGGACTGGATGTCAGAAGGGCCATTTTATCAACAGTCTATCAGTCACTTGCATAACATCTTGGTACAGCTTCCTAACAAGCAGATGAAAGGGCAAACTGAACAGGATAAGCAGGCAGGCAAGCAAGCTCATTGGCACCCCACAGAAACAGCCAACAGATCTGCACATTCAAGCAGTGGAAAGGAAGTCCAACTCCATCCTTCTGGATCTGTCCCACCCACTCCACCCTTGTTTTGAGATGCTACCTTCTGGCAGAAGATATAGAGTGCCTTTAGCCAAAAAGGCAATTTACATAAAATCCTTTATACCAAATGCAATACACATACAGAACATTCATAGTACACAAACACCTCACACACACAATTAAAGAAAAGACTGCCTTTCATTCTAAGACAATTTTCTAATATGACAACATGTTAGACCAATAAAGCAATTTGCATAGCGCATTTTACAAAAGACATGTCTCCTAGCTAGGGATGGCCAGTTTGTACTGAAGCTTCGAAGTGTGTATTGAGTATATCACATGATTTTTGCCGAAGCTCCGTATCGAGGCTTGTCTCAAAACGGAGAGATCACGTGACGTTTAAAGCTTCTTTTGCAGTGCTACCGTTTCTAAATTAGGTTTGATTATGGCGGGGCATCTTGACCAGAGTCGTATATAGTAGAAAACTATGGCTGGCTCTGATGTCGACTATAAAGATGTCCTATGAAGAATACCCACTCATGGGTTTTTGTCAGTAGTTGAAGACAGTTTTTGAGAAGAGGAAGTTTCGCTTGCCTGTTTGGGAACACTTTGATCAGATTTCTCCAAATAGGTAGGTTACGGTATGCAAAAGTTTAAAAGTGTTACCAATTATCATATAAGGATTTGAATATCAGTAGCATAATGTTAGCTTTAGACTACTTAAACAATATATACATAGGTGAAATGCCAACTACCCACTTCAACTTTTGTCACTTAATTTCTTACAAAAGCACCTTCACTACTCCCTGTTTATCAAAACACTTCATCACATCTGTCCATTCAATCCCAATGTCTCCATGAAATGCACTATCATGTCCCTTTCAGAGATGCAAAAATGTGTTAGGGTTTTTCTCAGGATTTTTCCAGTATTACTAGAAATAAACCATCTGTGACTACCTTCCATAAGCATGGTGCAATTAACAGTATGCTCATTAGAATTCCAGGTTATACGTTACATTTTCTGATTCTACATTGTCTTAGGAAGCAAAATCCCAAATTTGAAACGTATATGTAAAATTACACAGGTGCTAGACATCAATTTGCTCTCCAAATACAATAGAGACTGTCTTCATGTATATTATTGACTGTCTTTGTGTTTTGTTTAATTTTTTTTGTCATTCTACATAACATCCTTGGCATATCCAGCATAAACTCCCAGAGAGAGTGCCACAGCTCTGGGCGAATCTGCATCGTCACTGTGAGAGAAAAACAATGAAATTAATTAAAATTAAAATAAAGTTTTTCCTGTTCTCCTGCTTTAACTGAGTCATGAAATATAGCATTTTTGATTCTTGTTATTTACTAATGCACAAATAGGATGGGAGGTAGACCCCCTTCCACATGATGTTTTTTGTTACCTTTTTTTCACTCTTCTTTTCTTATACCTCGGGCCATCACAAGTTGATACTGACCACCCCCAACTTGGCCCTGTTTGGTCTCAGGGGCCAAAAAACACAATTTGTGAGAAAAGTTTTTGGCGAAATTATGTTAACGTAAACATTAAGGTACTGCAACCACATAAATGTTCATATTACCCTAAAGTTTTGCATAGTGTATCCTGACACATAGGGAAACTAGGAGAATTATAGCAGAAGATTATGGGGATTGCTGCCTTTTTACTGTCATATATCCCCTTCAACATGAATGAGAGGGGGGATCGTTTTGGTGTATCATTTTAACTTTGGCCCATGGTCATTTTCAGGAAGCACCAGCTCCCTGCCCCATTCTACAGCCCCCTACCCGCCTTTATTCACACAGCGTATGTATTTTGAAGCATGTGTGAGGGGGGAGGAGGGCATAGGTGATGTCTGGAGTCTACTTTTTTTTTTCAGAGTGGTCACGAAGCCAAAGTAGCTGAAAATCTCTCTGTAGGCACCTCTCTCACATCTCTTGCACAACATGCTTACTAAAACTAAAACCTAAAGACAAATAATTTCTGTGTTTTCTCTTATAGCCAGTGTAATGTAATATGTGGAATGATCGCTCAGTTTTTTGTCTTTGAACGTAAGTTGCCATTTGTTTCAGCCTAGGCAAGAAACAGGATATTGCACAAAGAAATAATTCACAATTCTAGTTTTATGTACATATAAATAGGTCAAAATTATTTTTTTCCCCATGTGTCAATGTCGAGATGAGCAATTTGATTGAACTCTCCTTCTACTTTTTTACAAGCTGGATGACCGCATTATCATTTTATTCACTCATTTCCATGTCCTAAGTCAGGTTAAGAGACTCAAAATTAAATATCCCATAATCAATGGGTACAGGATATTAGGCAGTGGCCAAAACTGATGAAGGTAATTTATTGTTAACAAAATGAATTGTGTCATCAATAATAACAGTTAAACTGAATGCTGTCCTTACTGTTTTGCTAAAGCTTAGAGAAATGTATTGTCAACATAATGCATTGACAGTTTTTTGGGTCAATGGCAACAATGAAACAAAATACTATCGTTACAAGCTGTGTTGTTAATGTTCACAAACCGAACTCTGTTAGGTTACTACTGTAGCTGTGTTGCTAATGTGTTCACCATGTATAGTGTAAATAACCACATATAAGGGTTATAGTTTAGTTGAGTTACCTGATTTAATAATTTAGAAATATTTCATATTAACAGATTCTTTCTTACTACTAGCTTGTTTAACCTCATGCCATCCTGTGTAATGTAATATAGGCAATAAGGGAACTTTTATTTTGATTAGCCTATGTTTTCATATTTATGTTATGTTTAGGTTGCACCTTCGGACTACGATTAAAATGATTTGGCAGTTGTTTGTCATAATCATAGCTATTAAACTGTAAATACTCTTTTTCGTTTACTTCTATGTGTTAACATGTACTCATCAGCAAGTACTGCTGCTTCAGCTGCCGTTTTGATTTTATGTTCACTAACAAAGGTTGCAAGCCCTTCAGGCTGAATATTCCTTAATTGCTCCAGTATTATTAATTCTGCTCAAAGGCAGTAGGCCTTCACCTCTACAGGCGAACACCAGCGATTAAAAAAATCCAACAAGATCTCTTGCAACTTCGGAATATTATTGTCGATCATTCTTTTTCCAATTTCTAAAGTTCTGCCGATACTCAGGGACCTGTTCGTATGCCCTCAGTACAGCTCCTTCACGGACGTATAATTTTTCCGTTCTGACACTGACAATGCCACAAAAGCATCTTGGAGAGTACAATCTCCATCACTCCAACCACGCTCCTCAGCAATGCCTTCAAACAGAGAAAAAGTCAGGGTCACGGTCATTATTCAGCAATAATTGAATCATTTGGGACAGGTTTCCTTCTACAACTGACAAGATGATACCAAGGATTCAGACGAATTCCCAATACCCGACATTTTCTCTTCAGCAATTAACCTGCGTTTCTCTCTCTTTCCTTTCCAGCCCCCAAGTATACAATCTGGACTCTGAATCATTTTACTCCCAGAAAATCTACCTCTAATCTATGCAAATGTTCAAAACCTGCTGCCACTTTATTTATCGATGCTGTTACTCTTTGATTTTGCACTGAAAAACCACTGCGCCCATTATCTGACTTTGCACTGTAAAACCATTACCATATAGAAACATTTTCAAGCCTTTTTTAGTACCAGTTATTTAAATACAAGGAAAGCACATGCCTTACTCCACATGCACTTTACATACAGGTTGCTATAGGGTTAGGACATGTTCTCCATTTACTTTTCACTGTTTTACCGTGTGTTGGCTGTCTGTTGATGTCCCAGGCCCAGAGACTCTTCACAACAGCACATACTGCTACTAGGGGTTAGAACATATCTTCTGCTGTACCTTGCTTTGTCTGTCCTGTCTTGTCTATCTACTTCATCTCTAGTGGTAAGAATAATAATATAATGATAATAGAGCATTTAGTATATTTTCTGTCATAGTTTATGTCAGTGTTGTGCCTGAACGCGTTCATTATTTTGATGAACTTGAATTGAACAAACTGTATTACTCCCTGATGAACGATACTGTGAACGCATTCATTCTGGTGTCTGTGAACGTCATGTTTACTCTTTTTGATTTCATTCAAGGTGCCAGCCTTCTAATACACTGTTCAGTCATCAAACATCTTTTGTGCCTAAGAGCATTCAACTGTTGAATTCAGACAGGTGTACACCATCCTAATATGTTTATTTATTGTATGTTTTACATTTGTTTGTCATTTTGTGTGTCATTGGGCAGGGCTGTATGTTTAAGTGTTGTTTTTATGTCATGCTCATGAATGCAAGTCAAATTCCCCTTGGGACAATAAAGGTTTCATTCATTCATTCATTCATTCATTCATTCATTCATTCATTCTTTCATTTAGTCCTGTTATTCTATTGTCGCGTGTGCGCCGGAGTTGCGTAGAGGCAGATACAAATTTCAATTTGGTAACAGTCAGCAGCCACCAGTGTCGCACTGCCTCATGCGTCATCAAAACAAAAGGCTGTGGCAATAAAGCAGCAAAGTGGTTTGCCATTTCTCATGGTTAGGAATTAATTTTACCGCACAGAAATTCACTTCAGTAAAGTTAGAGAAAAATGGACAGATTTGAAATTCGCGGCTTATTAGCCTAATAGAACATGTTTTTTGACCATCATAAAATGTTCTTTGAGCCTTAATAATTGCGCATGCAAATTTGTGTGGCTGAAAAAGACCCAGGAGCATCACTAGGCCGTCTATTCTGCAGATAGGTCTATCTGCCAGTCCCTCCAGGATCGCGCTGTTTACTACCTCAGTCCGTCCAGGATTTCGCGGGCCTTTTTTGAGATTGTTGCGGCCTAAATCCCTGATGTTGCGGGAGCTTTTTCCAAAAGTAATTTTTAGTTTTTTTGTTGTGATTATATTGCATGAGGAAGATAAAGTTGCTATAAGTAATTGTGATTTTCCCTTTTTTACTTTTTTAAAATGAGGAAACATTAAATTATTACTGAAAAAAAAACATTAAAACAAAGAAACTGAGAAATTCTTGTAAACAACCTTGCTAGGGCTGCCAACTCCCTCAACTTCAAACGAGGGACACTTTCCTAGACATCTCAAAAAGATGAGGGACACTTTCTTGCAGGTGTATGCGCATAAAATCGCAAGGTTTTATAAATCCACCAATTTCACTGTTTAAAAATACAATCCACTACACTCTAAAAAATAATTCACGTGGTTAGTTCACAAAACCTAACATAAGCACAATTTGTAACATAAATGCTGCATTTTCTGTAATTACGTCAGTTATTTAGTTCATCATTTAATTTAAGGAGTCTGGCAAACTGAAGTTATAGGAATTCTAACCTTACTTAACAAATCAGTTGTCCTCCAAACAACAGCTCTGAATTAAGTTGCCAGAACTTATGAGGTTGAACGTCAAATTAAAAAGCTGCCCAGGACGGGTTCTGAGGTCGCTCACGCGGGGGAAACGTGACTGTTGAACAGCGATTCGAGCCCTCTTCACTCTTATTTCTAAAATATTTCATTACCCCTCGTTTACCCTTCTTCAATCCGCTAAAGTGGCTGAATGGATCGATAACACTCTAGATACAAGGACCGAGATCAAAACGTGTTTTTCCCTTCACTGAAGCCATCGAAAAGAAGTGCTTCTCTGTGTTCGCCTTGGATACAACTGCCGTTATCACCACCACCACCATCGGCTATACGACAACAAACTAAACTAGACTGCATTTTCTCGGCAGAAACTGCAAAGTGGACTTGCCACCGCCACCCCCCCCCACTCCCCCACCAACCCTCGCTCAACATCTCCCAACACCC
>JAGFZM010000150.1:14466-34338 GCA_017657215.1 Limnothrissa miodon
CACACACACACACACACACACACACACACACACACACACACACACACTTCTCAATCACTACAAGTCCTGGGCTTTAACCTCAGTTTTCATGCACTGACTGATTACATGTAATATTATCTATAAACTATAATAATAAAAATAATAATGCAGTGTTTTAAAGTGTTTTATACCAAATATTAACAACTAACACACTCCATGTCCAGCTTCTTTGGCTGCACAGAGACAAACTGGATCAGCTTAAGCAGGCACTTTGCCACCCAGAGTGGCACCCTGAGTGGCCAAACGGTGGTGCTGTGGGTTCCACAGGGAGAGCTACTGTAAGCATGCACCAGTGGCTCGGCCGCTCAGGTTACCTTGTCCCCTCGGTAGGGCTCAGGGAGGCGCCAGAAGAGCATCTCCTTGGAGGGAGAGCCAGAGCCGGCGCCTGAGGCAGAGCCGGGTCTGGTTTGGGGGCCGGAGATTTGGTGCACTGGGGAAGACTGGGTTGGTGGAGAAAGGGAGCGAGAGAAACGAGAGAACGAGATAAAGAAAGAGACAGACAGACAGACAGAGTCACTAAGAGATAAAGCAGGCCAGAGCACTCAGGCAGAGGACACAATGAAAACCACCAGTGATAGAAAGAGATAGACTGAGAATCCATTCTAGAACTGTCTAGACTGCGCTGCAGCCTCTGGCAGACCTCTGAACAACGCTCCCTCAGCTACAACTGATGACCACAGCACAAGTGTATCGGAGCATCCACAAAGGTTAGGTTACTTTAAAGAGCCTCTGTGTTTCAGTGGGGGGGGACGTCATATCTCACTAAAGCCGAATGACCTCTGGTTCACCCTCTGTGGACTCAAAACAATGCTTCCAGACACCCAATGGGATGGGACACTCAAGTCACACTTTAACTGGGTTACATTACAGATTGAACATTAACCTCACCTGGGAGACTATGTGTGTGTTTCTCTCTCTCTCTCTCTCTCTCTCTCTCTCTCTCTCTCTCTGTGTCTGTGTGTGTATGTGTGTGCATGTGTGTAATTGAGTGACCTACAGTATACTCTGTGTTGGTCTCTAGTGTTGGACACTTAAACACTAACAGGCCCACTGAGTCACTCTCATGCCCATAAATGAGTCACACTAAAACACCCAATGGCTTCATGACTTCAGCATACATAAGTACATTACATTTACATTTACATTTATGCATTTAGCAGACGCTTTTATCCAAAGCGACTTATAAAACGAGGATAACAATCAAGCTACATAGCAGAAACCTTAAGGAGCATAGTGCTAGGGGATAGTGCTTCACATACACACATACGCACACGCAAACACTCCTAAATTTACACACACACACACACACACACACACACACACACACACACAAACACACACACACACACACACATTCACACTCTAATACTAAAATACACAGCAAAGACCTGGTCTGACAGGAGATCAGTTGGATACTCATCTGAAGACTGTTTTGCTGATGAGATTATGCAGCAAGTGGCTGGGCACATGGGCCAGGTTGTAGGCTGAGTAGGATACTCTACCTGGGCCTGGTGCTTGGTATCATGGAGGTGCCCGGCCGTGCCTGGAGCACCTACGGCTTTGGCACGGCCTGAGGACAGACTAGAGGCATGGGCCCCTGAGCCTAGAGGGTGGGCATGGGAAGCAGAGCCTGGGGCCCCGTGCCTGGAAGAAGAGGAGGAGGAGGAGGAGGAGGAGGTGGCAGACGGAGGACCTGGGCGGCTGAAGTTGGAGAGGAGAGCCCAGATCTCATCTTCCTGCAGCTGTGTCTCATCTGATGGCCACTAGGGGGCGTAGTAGAAGCAATGAGCCACAGGAGACTCTTTTTAAAATTATTTTCTTTTTTTTCAGGGCTGGGGGGAGGGACGTTGTAAGCATGCACATAAAAGGTTTGGCGCTGCATGCAGCAGATCATGCTCTGGAGTCAAACCAAGGTGTTATAACACAAGGGACATTGGGAGAGTGGGGAGGGGTTGAGTTATTGAAACAATAATTAAATCAATGGTGTAAGATGCCTTTAGGACATCTGACAGCATTATTTCTCCATTGGCTAGACCTGCTAGTTTTACAGTCCTCTACAGACATGTGTCATGGAGTTTAAGAGGACAGAGGACTGGTTAACTAGGCTTGGGGGCAAGCAAGGGGCTTGTTCACTAGGAGCGAGCAATGAAAGGGTTAACTTGATTTAAAGCGGGAGAGCTTGGATTTCTTTTTTTGTTTTTGTCATGGGGAGGGTTTCTTACGTGGGGAAAAGCACCAGTGTTACTATTGGAGCACAGTCGTAAGTTGTTTACCGGAGAGGGTTGAGGACTGCTGGGAATGTTTACTCTTAAACAACACCACAAGAAAATAGTTATGTGGATGCTGCAGCGATTTAATGGTGTTGATGTTCAAAATACACATGCAAAAAGTCACTTAGTGACAGAACACAAAAAGGCTTCAAATGCATGACTCTATGCTGTTTGGTTGCTTGCTATATTGTTTGGGTTAAGGCTTTCAACTCTGCTTGTGAACATGGTGAGTGCAGTCAGGGTCAGTAAAATTACCTCACAAGCAAATATTCAGACGCACACACTTTTTCCCTTTCTCTCACACACATGCTTGTTAACTAAACCTTTTACCTGTGGTGCTCGCTTTTGTCGAGCAAATTTTTTAGCTCCTTCCTAAAATAAAGAGACAAGTTGTGCAGTCATGGTTACTGGCGTTTCAAATACAAACATCTGCACTTCAGGCTACTAGTCCAAAAGTGAAACTTGAAACATCGACTGATTTGAAACGCAACAGCAGCATCAAGAACATGTCCAGTCACAATTGCCCGCCTGGCCAAAGAACACAACCTTGTTTCGTACCATTTAGCATAAACTATAAACCTCCAGGAAACTATTGTCTGCTGAGAGAGATACAGAGCCACTCATCCATGAAAAAAAGGAGAAGTAAGGAGGAAAAAAAGAAAGCATTTTGAGGAAAAGCAAGGAGCAGGGAGACACACAGAGAGTGCTGGTCAAAAAGAAAATTGACGAGAGCTGAGGGAAACCAGCGGACCCAGGGGACATGATGGAGGTGTCTGGAAGTTTCCGATAGTTATTGGAAGTGTGAGATATGTCAGGAACAGTTGAGGTTACCTTATCTCCCTTGTAGGCCCCTGGGAGCTGCCAATAGTAGGGCTCCTGGCTCAGGTGCTGGAAGTGGGCATAGGAGAGCTGGGTGCCCTCTGTCGACAACTCTATACTGAAGCCGTTGGTGATCACAGTGCTGCCTTGCCGGTTTACCAGTGAGAAGTCCTGGAAGTTTCTGCCAGTGAAGGTTGTGGACACCTAGCCAGACAGACAGAAAGGAGAGAGTGAGGGGGTGGGAATAATATTATCTAATGTTTCCTACAGGCAAAAGGGGTTAGCCTCAACGCCATCCCCATCATTCCCATCCATATGGGGAACTGTGGGGACGTATCTTCAACAGCATCCCAAACCCTCTTTGTCTTACCACGTCTCTGTAGTAGTTAGAACTGGTGCACTTCTGGACCACACCCATGCAGAAGCAGGCCAAGCAGCCATCTTTGTTCAGGGGGCTCAGGTGGAAGGTGTTGGGCTTGCAGCTGGAGCAATAGGGGCCCTCTACATTCATCTGGGAAAACAAATTAGACAAAACATCCACACGTAAACATGTGCTGATAGGAGCATATGCACGTTGTGTCTTTATTCTTTATACAATTGAGACAGGCTGAGGGTGAGGCAGAAATATGCTACAGTAACTGACTGCAGATAAAGAATGTTATCATCCACTTGCCTTGCAGCGACAGAGACCATTTCCACTGCATCCCTCGCTTCCCCTCTCATCACACTGGTAGCATCCTCCTGTTAAAAAGAAGAAGATTTCCAGACCATCAGACAGGACCTTGCAGCCATCGCCACCTCTTACTATGTAAAGAGCATCAGGTGGGTTGTTTGGGGGACATAATCGAAAGCAATTACCCACCGCCATAATTGTCTCGTGAACAGCTTCGTCCAGCCAGTGGGTTTCCGACGTATCCAGGTGCACAGCTGCAAAACACACAGCAACAATAAATGCAACGTAACTTGAACTGGAATGAACTATAAGCGCTTATCTTATTCACTATTCATCTTATTATCCTATTCACTTGCTGACATTGTTTAACATGGTGGAGCATTTGGTTTGCCAACAGAAGTGTGGAGCTCTTTTGAGTAGCTATACTGTATGACGCAGAGAAGCGAAGAGAACCACTTTATGAATGAGACCAACATATAGAGCAGAGACAGACATCCCAGTAGCTATCCCATGTTTGCTTAGCATGAGAAGAGAACCTTGCACGCCAGGCAGCAAACAGAACCAGTTCATTTCCATGTGCATGTGGAACGCCTTTGTATACTCTCAGACTCCAATACTTTTAAAAGTCATTAAAATACCCTAAAAAAGACACGCCAAAGAAACCGAGGAGCGCTTACAACAAATAATGTCTTCCAAAAAGGTTAATCTACAGACATGACTAACCCAACATGTCTCACCCAGTAAAACAGCAAAGTCAGCCAAAGAGTCAATCTAATGTCATTCGTTGACTACCTCAACATGATACAGATGTTGAAATTACCTCTTTACTCATACCATTACAAAAGCAACTGAGTCACACACGCACACACACAAACACCCGGCACAAGAACTACACACCACTGGAAAATATCAGCACAAATCTACACACCATTGGAGAATATCAGCACAAAAGATTTGAAGGAAAGGTTGCAGATCTAACAGAGGAATGCAACAGCTGATTAATACACCATAAAGGGACTTTAAGCTGAAAAGCCTTAGCACACCCAAGCAGGCCAAGCCTCTACTCTCAGAGCTGGTTTGGGCAGGGGATGAGGTACCAGGGGTCAAAGTTCATGGGTCAGAAGGTCAGAGGTTCTTCAGCACTCATGAGACTCTTACCTGTTTACTGGAAGCTGTAGAGAAGTCCAAACAGAACGGCCCAGACACAAGGGGGAAACTTCAGTATACAACTACAGTATATAACTCGCCTGTATAACTGTCTTTTATGTCATTGTTTTATACAGTTAATCGATCAATGAGAAAAGTGTTCAAATAATTGCTAATGTATACGAAAGAAAACATACAAAAAATGGCTATAATGTGTAAGTTACTTAATATAGTAATAATAGTACAATATAGTATAAAATAGTATATAGTATATAGAATACAATAAATTAAATTAAGTATAAACACAACTTTTATTTACATACATGGTGGCTCTATTTTGGTAATATGCAGAGTCCAAAAGCAGTTTAATATTGCACTTGGAATAGTAAAATTTACATCATGCTAAGCTTCTAAAAGTTACTAATGAAAAGACTGTCAGCCACTAGTCGGATCTTGATCACAGATTGATCTTGGATCTATGACTACACAATTCAGCACAATTCAGCATGTAAATCCATCCATATATCCAGTACTGGATGTCTATCCATCATTTCTCATCTTAGGACAATTGTATGCAGTTTCAAAAGTCCTTCTCCCTGAGGTAGTCTGCCACAATATGCTTACAACCTGTCCTGCAGCTACATACAAACATAGTTCAAGTAAACATCTCTGCTTCCAAACATACAGCTTAATATAAACATACATGAACAGAGAACAGTCAAGAAAAGTAAAGTTAAAAAAATATTATAACTATACATCCAGTGTATACTTACTTACTTAAATGGCTAGGTTAAATAATTTAAAATAATTTATTTACTAAAAATTTACAAAGCATGGATTAAGCCAAGTTTTTGATAGTTTTTGTCTGAGAGGATCATACCCCCATGTACCACCTCTCTTTTGTACAGTAATTGTACACATAGACCAACAACATCAGCAAAAGAACTCCTTCAATATACTGTAATCTGCGAATTTGCTAAAATGGTAGCACAGTGAACTAAGACTATTGGTTATCAAGCTCAGATCTCAAGGGTTTTTAGGAGTGACAAAAATATGAGGCATTTTTTAAAATGGTTACAAAGGCCCTTCAGTAGCATAATTTGTTGACGTTAACGTGTTCCAGCTGCTACGGAGGGGTTTTCTATCTGTTTGTCTGTAAATGTTAATCTAATCTGATATCATTTTATAGCACTGACAATACAACATAGTGTGTGACAGAAAATACCCTGACAAGCTGTGCAGCAAGGTTATTGATTTAAGATACATTTTTGTCTAAAAATTGTTAGCAAAGTCTCTTCTACGTCCACTAAAATGTTCTTTCGGAATGTCAAAGTTAATTAAAATCACACATTTCTGTGATTCATTTAAAAGCAATATAGAATTTGCTTTGCCTGGAGCACTTTTTACTATATTGCTTAAACCAATTAATATTGATTACAACCAATTAATTAAACACAACATAAACAATTCTAGGCATTTGTGGAATAAACAAGACTGAAATAATAATTGTAAGCGACCCATCGCCATTTTGTCCCTCTCACCTCTCATTCTGGTAAGTCTGGTTTGGACTTTTGAAATGTGTAAATGTGTTTTAAAATGTAGCATGCTCAAACCACCAGGATCTCTTGCCCTAGCTTTCACTGATGGCCTTTCATAAAGAAAGCTGCTGAAAGCCTCAGGAATAAGTTGCGAGAATTAGTATTTAAGAGTGGGTTCATTTTTCATTTTACCCACTATAAGCTTTAAAGGGAAAATGGATGGATGGATGAATGGATAAATGGAGTGACATGTTCTCTAATACATCAGACAGAATATATTCACCCTTAATTAATCAAACATAGCTCAAGTGCAGTTTTACTAGCCTAATTGAATTAATAAATTATTATAAATTATTTAGGCTGGATTTTGAAATGATCTTTTTGGCGACATGGAGCCCTCTTTGGTAACCACAGCTGAACTACATTTGCTCTGTGCTATTTGATATCAGTAACTGGCTCTTTTTATGTTCAACATATTCATATGAAAAGGACACAACCATGCCTCATGTTCAAGATATCTTGCTGGCCATGCACAAACTCTCTAATTAATTGAGGCCAAACTGTTGTCTATTCTATATCGCCCCTAATTGTTTGGAGTCCAACATGTCAACCTCTTTGCCTTAGGATGTCAAAGTTCACATCACTTAGTTGAATAGCCTACAGTATAAAGTGACACATATAAGTGGTGTTCAACACAGCAATGTCAAAGTTTTAGTTGTGCAAGCTAAGACAAACAAAAGAAACACTTTTTGCAGTTCCATGACTGAGACGACATAACTTCATGTTAGTCACAAGAAAGAACAAATGTGACCAACTCTTCACTATGACTCAGGGATGATTTTGATGGGGACAGCAAGCCTTCCAAGAACAATATGGAGCTCAGCATTGGCAGGCTCCCTTTTGTTGCTTCTATAATTTCCCTGAAGTATGCTGAGAAGATCTAAGGCACTGGACTGGGCCTGAGAATGTTGCCTGTTGTCAGGATTCAGTTTGACTCTGGTGTTTGAATTCCTCAGTGGATTGTATGATGAAGGAGACTTAGGGGGTGTTTTAGATTTTGAGTCACTGTGGCCATTGTGGGTTGGGCTATCCAACTGATATGACTTTGTAGTGTGGTCTTTGCCATTTTTATGTGAGGGCTGCCTGATAACTAACTCCGTAGGAACTTTCTGGGGCTCCTTGCGCACATCAAATTTATCATTTTTGCTTGTTCTCTTAGAGTGCAGATTTCCCCCTCGTTTGGTCTGGCCTTTGGACTTGGCAGCTGTTTGTTTCTGTCCCTGGGTTTGACTGTAGCCTCTTGAGTTTGGTTGCGCGTCTGTCTTTTGCTTACCAGCATTACCTCCAGATTGGGAATCTTTCTTACCTTGACTGGAGGACTTTACAGGAGACTTTTCATTTTTATGTTTCTGACTTAAGGTCCTGGTTGCAGATTCTTGCTTTATCTTAACTCTGCTTGATGGTTTAGCTGAGCTTTCTGGTTTAGACTGGTGAGGTGAGCTGAGATCTGACTGACGGTCTTTTTTTGTTTGACTTTTTGCAACATCTGCTGATTTGTGCTTTATTTTACTTTGGCTGAAAGGTTTATCTTCTATGTCCTCAGAATGTTTAGAGAATGGTGGGTCTCTCCTGCCTTGCCTGGGAGGTTTGGCTGCTGGCTGGTCCTGTATCTTGCCTCGGGTTTGAGTTTTAGAAGCTGGCCGACTTTGATTTGGCACCTCAACAACTGACTGTTGACCTTTCTTGTTTTGGTTAGGTTTAGCAACTGATTGCTGTTTCTTATTTTGGTTTGGGGTTTTAGTAGGTCTGTCTTTTTCACTTGAGGCTTTAGCCACTGTTCCGTGAAGTTTGGGAGGTCGAGAAGATGTAGAGACTTCTATTTTGTTTCTGCTAGGCATCTCGATAACTGATTGGTTGCCCTTTGTTCCCTGGTTCGGAGGTTTGGCTGATGAAGGGGCCTGCTTTTTACTTTGGTTTGGTGGTTTGTCAACTGGCTGGGTTAGTTTCCTGTTTTGACCAGGAGCCTTGGGTACAGATTGTGCATTTTTGGTTTTACTGGGAGGCTTAGCTACTGGCATGTCCTCTTTCTTAGCTTGTTTAGGATGCCTGGTTGCTGAGTTGTTCTTTGCCTCTTTTTTCTTATGAGATGGGGGCTCAACTTGAAACCTTGTTATTGGAGTTTTTTTCCTTAGGCTGTCTATGCTGTCAGACTTGCTATTTTGGTCACCTGGACTCCTGCTAGCATTATTATGGGCTTTTCTTGATGTGGCTTTGCGAGAAGTGTCTGGCATGGACTGAGAACCAACAGGTGTATTGATAGCTTTAATGGTCTCTGTCTTTCTGTTTGGTATTTGTGCGACATTTGAATTTGAGGGCTTCAACTGCCCTTTCTTTAAACTGTTTCTAGTTTGGGGCTCTTTTCTGACAGCAGGTGAAGCACTATGTTCGTCCCTCTTTTGATCCTTAGAGTTTCCTTCTGTTTTTGAGATTGTAGTAAGATTGGACCTCCTTGTAGCTGGAGTAGGTATGCTTTTGGGAAAAGGCACTCTGGTAATAGGGGTGGGTAGGAGTACTCTGCTGAATGCTGTAGTCCGTTTGTGAGGTCTGGTGGTACTTAGAAATGTAGTGGTGAGGCTTGGGATGGCAGTACTTAGGTACAGACCTTTGCCCTCCTGTGTGGAGCGTGACATGTGCTTTGTGCGCTTAATCTTGTTGATCTCCTGGGCCAATGCTGTGAATCCATCTATCAAAATTTCGAGCCTCTCCTCCAGACGATTGAGCCGGGTCTCCATGTTGGTGTAGTTTTTGGTCATCGCCTCCACTTTATCCTCCACCTCACCGATGGCCCTTTGGTCACAAAGCTGCCCCAATTGGAGGCTCAGCCTTTGCTGCTGGGCACCCAAAGTCTGCAGACTCTCTTTCATGTCCAAAGTGTTTCCTTCCAGCATTATTAATCGCCGGTTAAAATGGTCCAAGTAGTACCGGAGCAGGTACTTCAGGCTTTTTTCTCTGGTCTGTCGTCCTGAGGTGAATCGTGATGGGGATCGTGTGAGACTAGAAGGGACTTGGGGTCGTCTTGTGACTGGGATCCGTTGGCTTGGGGTCCATTTGCGTGTGGGCTTAATTGTGATCTCTTCAATGCTGGTTGAATGAGCGCCACTTCCATCCATGATGCTTGCGTTGCTGAAGAATATGTCATCACAGTTGCCGGGTAGGTAGCCTTCCAAGTAGAGGTCCCCACAGGTGTCAGCAGTTTGACTGCTCCATTACAAAATAGCAAGATCCAAAAATATCAGTTTACGGCTCTCCAATGCCTTCATTAAAATTCTTAACTTCCCCTTCCACTCACCCATATCTCTTTGCACTCAGACGGAGTGGCAAAGTTGAATAAGCCCAGAGATATTTCACATGTTCTTTGCCACCATGACATTTATGCCTTCGAGATCCAGTGTGTAAAAACACCACAGGCATAAACACTAACCACAGAAGCCCCCTGATGCCACATATCTCACATAATAAAGCATAACTGAGCAGTTAAGAGAGCATGGCTGTGGAGAGGAGTATTTTTCGAAGTCTCTAAAAATGTACAGGAAAGCATGACAGCTGAAGCAAGAATAAGGGATGCTGGGAGAAAGCGAGAGTGAAAGTAGGAAAGAGCAAGCGGTACAGAAAACTCAAGGAGCTCATACACCACACTTTTCATCCTTTTGACCAAATACAGTCATATGTGCACCAAGAGAAAATAGACATATTCAACAATAGCAAACATTTTGTGGCAACAGCAGCCAAACCAACCCAACAAGAGCTGTAAAATACATCTGTGAACAAAAGAGTGAACAACATCACAGCTTCTGTTGTAAGATGAGACCAAGCTGATGTGTTTGCAGATGAGTGCAAGTAAAGAACATGTGAGAGCATGACACAATCGCTTCCATACGGAATACACTTTTGATGGAGAATCAAAAAAATATTTTTGGGCAAACTTAGTCAGCCAACTTGCTACACTAAGCTACCATTTCTGATGCAACCTACTTTGCACAGAGGAAAAAGCAGAGATGATTCATGTCTTACAAGGAAAGCTTGAAATGTCTATAATTACAAGGACTGTAATGACATCCTGAGAGTAAAACAGCAGTTTCCTACAGCACATGCTTACAAGAAAGAATAGAATTAACATGAGGAACACTTGTCTACTCATTTACACTGAGCCTATCATTTTCTCTTTTAGAGGGGATAATTAAAATCCATCTATATGCACAGTTACATCCACATAAGATAGGAGATCAGGTTAGATTACCACTTAGTTTAGCCATTTACTCAGTTCTGTCTTTGTTTGTGTGTGTGTGTGTGTGTGTGTGTGTGTGTGTGTGTGTGTGTGTTTATTTTGTAGTTTTTAGTTTAGTGGTGATGGAAATAGTGTTCTAGATTTGGTTCTATTCTACTGATTTTCTATGATCTAATAATCTAATAACTTCTGTCCTCCTCTTTGTCGATTGGCGACTAATGATCTCCACAAAAATGTCAGATAGATGACTCAGGAGATAGATTGAGGGGAAATAAATGTAGCTCTAGTTCATGACCAGATCACCATTTCATGCCCAACAGGAAGTCTAATCAGCAGTGCTTGAGGTGCATCCTTGGGGTGACACCACACCCTCACTAAAACCTCCCTCACGCTGTGGGATGGGCGGCACCTAGGTTGACATTCTCGGCTTCTCCCATCCCAGCTAAACAAACATAAGCACACCACGCTCCCCAGCACCAAGCTCAGCATGCTGTGAGACAACACCTCTTCAGCAGGTGGAGGGGGAAGTCAGATGGGGACAGAGGTCAAGGTCAAGGTCAAAGATCAAAGGCCAGGAGTCAGCACCTGCACTGCAGCCTTTAACCCAGCTCCAACCCCCCTCCACACACACACACACACACACAATCACGTCTCGCTCAGTGAGCTCACCTCTCACAGCGTCGGCCAGTGTAGCCAGGAGGGCATTCACACACGGGCTGCCCATCACCTCCCTGGTAGCAGTAGATAGGAGGCCTGCAGGAGAAACAAACAAACAAACGGGCCATTACACAACTGAACTACCTTATGATTTAGCTTGTAGCTATGTTATTTTGTAAAGTGTATGCACACACACGTGTCTGTGTGTGTTTAACTCACTGGCCAACAAGCTGGTGGCATGGGCAGCGTTGGCATGCTTTTGGTCCTCCAATTGCAGGATTGCCATAAAAGCCAAGTTTACACTTGTCACAACGAGGACCCTCAGTGTTGTGCTGACATTGCTGCAGGAGGTAAACAAGACAGGAAACATTTATGGAACGGGACTGGAAAATCTTCACACTATGTGTGTAACTATTGGTGTGTGGGTGTGTGTGTGTGTGTGTGTGTGTGTGAGCGCGAGAGAGAGAGAGAGAGAGAGAGAGAGAGAGACAGAAATTGTGTGTAAGTGTTCTGACTCACTAGACAGGCTCCGGTGTCTGGGTCACAACCACTGGCGTGTCCATGGCAATCACATCTCTCACAGGTGCCAAGGTAGAGACCTGAACCTGTGCGTGTGTAGCCCTCAGCACATTCCTACACACACACACACATCATACACACAAAACCATATACATACACACACACACAAACAGGAACACACAGACTGAGAAAGGTGTGCAAGTAAACAGGTGAACAAGAAGTGCTCTTTATTACAGTAAGTATGTGTGTGTGTGTGTGTGTGTGTGTGTTACCTGGCAAGATGGTCCAGTGTAGCCAGGGGGGCAAGCACACTCTTCCACCTCTAGTGCTCTCTCGTTGCCTGTGTTGTGTGGCACAGCAATGTCCATCTGGATGTCTGAGAGACTGCAACACACACACACACACACACACAATAAAAATATACAGTAAAGATGACACAAATATCCATTGCATCAGAGGCACTATGGTGAATTGTGTGTTTTTGTGTGTTTATTCCCGCCATGTTTTGGGTGTGTTTGTGAATGTGACTGTGCTATTTGCCATGCCGACTGTGTGTGTGAATTTGTGTGCATGCTAGTGTCCATGTGTGTGTACCTGCCCTTTAGCATGTTGTCTAGGTGTGTGTGTACCTGCTCTCTGCCATGTTGTCGGCATAGGTAGCTCTGATCATGAAGACAGCTACATCAGCTAGGGCCATGAGTAGATGCTCACGGGTGGCTGGCTGTCCATCAGCTCTCCTCCAGTGAGACTGAACACACACACACACACACACACACACACACACACACACACACAGTTAGCCATATAACTTGGACATAAAGACACATTCAATTTTATGTACACAGTCCCTTTTTAACATTACAATGGTGCGGCCATGGTGCTTTATAGACATTACAGTAACATGTAACACACAAGAGAAAATAAGCAAAAGTTAACTGGCAGTCCCAAGTTAACACATACACTTTAACACACAGTCCAGTCACATGACCTAGATGTATAGACACACACACACACACACACACACAAAAGCACACACACACACACACACACACACACACACAAAAAGGCACACATGCGCACACACACACACACACACACACACACACACCTCTCTGAAGATGACGGTGACTGAGGTGGGCACGCGGGGGAGAGGTTTGCTCTGGGAGAAATGCTCCAGGAAGATGCCGTTCCCCTGAAGGACCACGTCTGGCTTGCCGTCGATCACCTGTGTGCGAGTGCTCGGCTCGTAGCGCACCTTATAACGCAGCTCACCACCGTATGCCGTCACCTGAGAACAGTACAAGTCTATTGAAGCTTCAACAAAGAAAACAAGAAAAAGACAACAGGTTCTACACAGTACAGGTTAAGAATTTAGAGAATACTAAATCCAATTCAAGGAATTAAGGGTTATGCTGAAACAAAAGATACAGATGTGTAAAGTGATGTGTATGAGATGTGTAAAGATACTGTATGTGTAAAGTGAACACGTATGTTCAAGTTCACTTTTACAGTGATTTTCAATTTTTTCATTAATTATTTTTTATAAGTAATTATTTTGCTACCTAGCGTTCTTATAATTATTGGAGTATATGAGTGGTGATTAGCAATTCAGTGAACACTGGACTCTGGAGCAGTGTGTGTGTGGGTGTGTGAGCGCAGTTCTATGGAGCATTGTGTGGGTGTGTGTGGGTGTGTGTGTGTGTGAGCACTGGACTATGTAGTAGTCTGTGTGTGTGTGGGTGTGTGAGCAGGTGCTGAATTTGGACCTTGTCTCCCCTGAAGCTCTGGGGCAGGACCCAGTAGTAGATGTCGGTGGGCAGGTTGTAGAAGGTGCGGTAGACCACTTCAGCTGGACCCCGCTGCACCACGCCGTCAGTGACCGTGCGAGTGTTGGCCGCGTTGGACATGGTAAAAAGCTGACCATTCACACCGCCACGCACCTGCAGGGGAAAGATGTGAAAGCATGCATCAGGTGTGTGTGTGTGTGTGTGTGTGTCTGTGTATATGCAAATGTGATAACCCTAGTGTCTTCACCTTGTTTATTGGATGTTTGTTGCTGTGTGCATTCTGTATTTACAGCATATGCGTGTGCCAAGATGCTTTGCCATGGGTAAGTGTGTGTGTGTGTGTGTGAGAGAGAGAGAGAAAGAGAGAAGGTGTGTGTTGTCCTCACCTGGTCCCTGGTCCATCTGGAACTAGCACACTGCTTAGTGACACCCATGCAGAAACACTGCATGCAGCCCTCAGGATTGGAGCTGCTCAGATGGAACGCACCAATCTTACACTCATCACAAAGCGACCCTGCCACGTTAGCCTGGAGGACACATTAACAAGACAACAGCACAGAACAGCTCCACTCAGCACAACACAGCACAACAGAACTACACTGCAGGGCTGTTGCATCAAAACATAATGGAAAAACAATATCACTTATTTAATACGTATTTAATAAAACTTTTTTATAATATAACTCTTATACAACTCTACAGAGACCTGCAGGATGTTCCATTCACTTTGAGTGGAACATCCCAGTGATTTCTGTATAATCACCACTGTGAAATTATAATAACCACTGTCAAAGGCAACAGATCTGCAGAGAGTCCACAGAAATTGTTTTAGCTTTAGTTTTGAGGTTAAAGCATTGCCTTCTCTAAATTATATTGAGTATAGAAATAGGAAAGTGCCTAGTTCCCAAGGAAAGTTCAAAGAAATGTCCCTGATATTCTCAGAAGTCTGGTCACCTTGTATTATTGGTCTACCAACATACTGCATATTATATATATATATATACATATGTTTCCAACCTTGCATTGACATGGTCTACTGTTGCTGGCGCTGACAGTTCCTCTGTTGTCACATTTGGAAGTGGCTATAAGGCAGAAAATGCGACAGAACAGTCAGAAAGTCAGAAAGGGCAGACATTGTTTGACCTGACCTAACATGCACAGTCAACACGTTGAGCGTAGTCAATGTATTCAGCAGAGTCAATGCAGAGAGACAGAGAGAGAGATGATAGGGAACTCACAGTCAGCAACACATTTGCCATTGGGCTGTAGAGGGTTGCCCACGTAGCCAGGAGCACATCTGTGAATATGTCAACATTATATTAGCATTAGGTTAACAAATCTTCCTTCAAATGTTTGATATGTAGGCAATTCTATGTCAAGCAGACTGGTCATATGTCATAGGACAATTAAGGGTAAACATGACTATGCTTTACTCAGAACTAAGCTGTGTCTGTGCGCGTGTGTGTTTGTATGTGTTTTGTGTGTGTGTGTTTATCTGTGTTGTAATATGATGTATGTAACATGCTTATGTGATATGCTTGTGTCTAATCTACTGCAGTAAGCAGGGAGTGAGTGTAACTGTCTCTGTGTGTTTTTTTTCTGTGTGGGTGTGTATCTGTGAGCATACAGTATGTCAGATGTGATATCTCCATCATGCTAAAAATGTCCATGCAACAACAGCAATGATGATGATGATGATGATGTCATAGTCAGTGTCCTCACCTCTCACAGCGCCGTCCGGTGTAGCCAGTCCTGCAGGCATCGCAAGTCGCCTGACCGTCGTGGTCCATGAAACAAGTATCTGAGAACCTGCCAACCCAAATACATACACACACACACAGACACACACACACGCACACAGGTTACTAGGGTTGGACACAACCTTACAATGCCCGAGTTCTACTGAGCCTCTAGTGTGATGTTAAAAGAGATGGTCTGAACAGAACTGTTGATGCTAGATTTTAGCTTATGTGATGACATACAAAAAAATCACTGGACTCCCTCTATTGCTTAAACTGGGTGTTTAACCCTTTAATAAAATGAACTGTTACTCTGAGTGCGTGCCCACCTGCGTGAGGTCTCGGTGTAGGGGCATGGGCAGGGTTTGCAGTCGTCAGGACGCCCACGGGTGGGGTTTCCAAAGTAGCCCGGCCGACACTTGTCGCACTGAGGCCCCTCTGTGTTATGCTCACAGCTCTGTTGGTAAAACAGAGGGAGGTGGTCTTTAGGTGTGTGTGTGTGTGTCCGTATTATTCTGTGTTGTGACATGATATGCTTATGTGTAAAATGGGAGTGAATATATGTAAGTGTGTGTGTGTGTGAAAAGAGCTTTTTCTCACTAGACAGTAGCCACTGATGGGGTCACATGCGTTGGCGTGGCCGTTGCAGTTGCAGCCAGCACACGTGCCCAGGTACTGGCCACCAGAGACACGCTCAAACCCTGAGGCACAGCTCTCACAGGACAGGCCTGAGTAACCCGGAGGACACCTGAGAGAGAGGGACAGAGAGAGGGAGAGAGAGAGAGAAAGAGAGACAGAGAGAATAAAAGAAAAATAGACAGAAAGAAAGACACAAACAAAGATAGAACAAACTAAATATCATCTAGTTTCCATAACAACACATACACTACTGTTTCATCTTGCAGTGAAATTGAAATGGCAGTGAATTGCCGACACATTGTGAGCATAACTACAAACACAATAATTTGGAACTCCAGTGGTAGCGCTATCCAATCAGAACACAAAACAGAACATCTGTGTTGTTTTCACTGTGGCACCCCAGCATATACAAATTAAGACTTTTTTGTGTGTCTGTGTGTGTTTGTGTGTGTGTACAGTATGTGCGTGTGGGTGTGCGTTTGTGAGTGAGTGTGTGTGTCTATATATATGCGTGTGTTCGGTGTTCTGTTCTAACCTGCACTCTTCCACGTCTTTGGCGTGTCCATCCAGGCTGAACTCTACGGTGGTGGTGTCCATGATGATATCACTGAGGGCCACGCTGACCATGTGCTGGTCGTAAATGGTGCGGATGTTGATGCTGTCCAGCCCCGCCAGAGTCATCATCAGGTCCTCACGGCTGACTGGACGGCCAGACGAGTGCTGCCAGTGTTCCTGCAGAGACAAGTATAACATCAAACACACACACACACACAAAAAAAAAACATTACACTCCAGACACACACATACATATACACATAATTACACAGGCACACACAGACACCATCACACAGCAGACATACACATTTCCTAGTGACTAGCACGTCACACAACAAAGTCATACCATGCCCTTTGAAAGGCATTTCCTCAGCATTTCCAATAATTTGTTCCTACAAGCATTATACTCCAATGTATGTACAGGATTATGTACTTTAGGATGCTGGTGAAGACTAGTTTATCTATGTATACATGTTTAATTTAATAAGGATAATTACATATAACAACTGAATGTTACAACAGCTTAATTAATTTTTAATTAAATAAAGATTCAGGGAGGCTTCATTTTTATTGCATTAAGTACACAAGAATAAACTAGGCTCTGAGATCCAATTAAACCAGCAGTCAGCGGATGTTTCGAGTTGTCTCTTACCTCCTTGAAAATTATCTCTTTGTTGTTGGTGCGCTGGGCAGGGATGGGGCCTGCCTTCTTATATAGCAGCCTTTGGCCATTACCCACCAGCATCACGTCAGGCTTGTCAATGGACAGGGTTAGCCCTCGGGCTAGGGTGTAACGGATGTTGTAGCGCAGGGAACCGCCATAGGAGTCCACCTGGATCACACATAAATATGCACAGATAAAGACACCGCACACACACACACACAACACAAACACATACTTGAGGTAAACCTACTGACATTGGTGCAAGTAGGATACATGTCTCTGATATGTCCCTGTACACATAATTGCTTGTGTGAGTGAGAGAGAGAGAGAGACAAAGAGAGAGAGAGAGAGAGAGAGAGAGAGAGAGAGAGAGAGACAGAGAGAGAGAGAGAGAGAAAGAGTGCACCATAGAGAATACTTGAATCCTTAAATAGAAATAGATCTTATAACTCCTGTACTCCCCATATATTATAAAAGGGCCTTTTTTAGTCTACATTTGTGTTAGCAAAACAGGCAGTGATAGAGAGCATAAGTGAGAGAGATAGTGAAAGCAAAACAAAATGACTAAGAGAGAAAGATAGATACAGAGAGAGAGAGAGAGAGAGAGAGAGAGAGAGAGAGAGAAAGAGTGCACCATAGAGAATACTTGAATCCTTAAATACAAATAGATTTATCTGTGCTTATAAGAAAGAGAGTGGGGCACCTTGTTGCCAAGGAACTGTCTAGGCAGAGTCCAGTAAGAATCCTGGTTGAGGAAGCGACGGGCCAGGTCCACCAGCTGGAACTCCCGCTCCTCCGGGTCAATTAGCATCTGGGTGGAGGTGAGGGGGGGGATGCTGGGGTTGGAGGGGAATGTCACATTCACTCCTGACAGAGAGAAAGAGAAAGAGAGAAAGAGCAGGGGATTGAAAAGGAAAGAGTTTTTGTTTTAGCAGATCTGATGAAGTATGACTGATGAATGGTCTGATGAATAATATATATATATATATATATATATATATATATATATATATATATATATATATATTGGTACTGGTCAAAGGTCAAAGCATACTTTAGCATACAGCATGTGGTGCAAAGAAATGTACCAAACAAGCTCAAATGGATAATTAAGACAGACAACACATACCTTTGAAGTCGTCCTCGTCGGTGAACCGGAGGGACATCTGGTTGCGGTAGCGCCCGGTGGCCTGGCAGTTCTTGGTAATGCCAAAACAGAAGCAGGGCATGCAGCGGCCGGCTACACTGAACTGACCGTCAGGGCAGTTACCTGGCGACAAGTACAGAGAGCTTGACAAAACTACAGGACAGGGGGACGGAACGGAACAGGGGGGTTGAGACACAGTGTGGTGGGATGGTCAGACCTGTGGACTTGGACACACGGGAGTCCTCTGAAGCTACGCCAACAGATCCACACCATCTCCACTCATTTATCAAATTCAAATCTAAATATGCTTTTTAGGCATTTTGTAGGTTATGTTGCCAAAGCTTTACAGAAAAAACTTTATCTCTCACTATGTCTATCTCTGACACTCATGCTCTCACTCTCTCGCTCTATCTCTCTCATTACTATAGCTGTAGCCGCATAGTGTACCACATAGTGTAACTTGTCTACAAGCACTTCAGTTAGTGCTTTGGTTAACTCCATGTATCTCTCACATCCCTACAGCTACTACTGTCACTACACACACTTTAATGAAAACTGGACCTAGTCTAGACAGCAGGAGTCACTAAATGTTTTCTGTGTGTGTATTACACACAGACACACACTTACCACACCATGCACACCACACACACACACACACACACACACACACTTCCAGCACCTAAAGCAGCATGTACAGTACCTTGTTTCTGATTGAGTGTGAGTACGCCGTCTGGGATGGCGAATACCAGGCCTTTGGCGTTTATGGCCTCGCAGGTGTATGCGCCCTGATCGCCCTCCTTCACGTCACGGATTGTCAGGGTGCCAAAGCCATTCTCACTGGTTGTACTGATCCTAAACAGATACACACACACACACACATACAGGGTCACTGACAGTGCTTGGATTGTTTAGACATCGCTGTGTGGGCATAGACATGCACAACTGAATGCAATTTGTGATCAAGCGTCCACTAATCATTAAAAAAATGTGTGTGGGACACTCAGTCACTCAATATGGGCAGAAAAGAGTGGGTGAGAATGCTAAGTATCTTCTTTGTGTGTGTGTGTGTGTGTGTGTGTGTGTGTGTGTGTGTGTGTGTGTGAGTCTGTGAGAGAGTGTGAGGATAATGAATCTGTCTGTGCATTAGTGTGCGTGTGTGTGTGTGTGTGTGTGGATGTTGATATGTGTCTCTTCATGTAGGGAAGGGCATGTATTTGTGACTGTCTGTGGAAGGTATGTGGGCAGAGTAAACACTCTCAGTGACCTGTGCAGCTAAATGAACTTTACCATGGACTATTTCAGCCTAAACATGCTCCTCATTAAGACTGCGAATGCAAACTGCAAATGCTCCCCAAGGCTCATGTGTCTGTGTGTGTGTGTATGTGTGTGTGTGTG